>CM031919.1:7239160-7389626 GCA_018703695.1 Prunus fruticosa | reverse complement strand
TAATGTTGAAGGTGACAGTGAGCAAGTTAAAGTGAATCTAACTAAGATACCTCTTGTCAGTTATGCTCCTAAAACGTCAAAGGCTTCCACCCTATCTGGTACAAAAATATTATTATAAATGGAAAAGAATCATGACGCATGAGGCTTAAGGAGTAAACGTTTTGAATAAAATGCTAGTGATATTTTGGTGAAGTTGATAGTGATATTATTTGGTTTCCATGAAGTTGTTGATTGGGTCACTGTTAACTGTTTCCCCCATAAGATATTACTTGTTTAATTTCTGTATTTGTATCATGTGTATTTGTTGCATTCATTCAAACTTATTGAGGATCATTTGCTTGTTCTTCCTTAACAATTTGTGTATTTGTATCTCTCTATTCCTCTTTTTCCTCGGTCAATATCTCATTTCAATCTGTGCACTTGACAGACTTGGGAATTGAAAAGTCAATATTCATTAAACCAAAAACGTTTCACTTAACTGTGCTTATGCTGAAGTTGTGGAATAAAGACCGAGTTCATGCAGCTATTGAGGTTTTGCAGGTAAGTGTAACTGAATAAAATAAAAATAGGCTGACAGGGGCCTACTTGAAATAAAATGTTGTGTTTTTCTATCCAGAGCATCTCTTCAAAAGTGATCGAAGCCTTAGATAATCGTCCTATCTCCATAAGACTTCAGGGACTGGTATGATTCTTTCTTCAGCATCTCTACTAAACCAAATAGCGTGTTAGCTAATTATGTGGAGCAAGGATATGATAATGCCATCAGCCCATGTTTTTAAGCTTTTAAGTTAAAAATGATTTTGTTGAGGTTAAGATTATATGTATTGACTTCACTGTCTTGTTCGCATCCTATGTGGCTTTCATATGTCTTTTATTGGTGATGGCCAGAGTGGGGTTGATGCTATTTTCTTTTCCTATGATTTTGGTTATGTGCTATTTAACAATTGAGATGTTTCATGTCCTTGCAGAATTGTATGAGAGGTTCCTTGGCCAAAGCCGGTGTTGTCTATGCTCCTGTTGAAGAAATTGGCGGCGAGGGGAGACTTCTGCGTGCTTGTCGTATCCTAGTTTTATAAGCATTCATTATATTTCATTTTTTTGTTTGTTGTACCTGAAATCAATAGAAGAAGAAAAGAAAAACTTTGTGGTCTAGGTTGAAATTATTTATATCGATTTAATACTTCTATTAAATTTCTTTAGCTTTTCTTAGAAGTCATTACCGATGCATATACTAAAGCTGGGCTTGTTTTAGAGAAAGATGCTAATCGGAAATTAAAGGTGTTGTATATGATCTTTCTGCTGTCTGCTTTTGGCACTCTTAATTTTGATTGTTTTTAGTTTCGATTATATATCCCACTGTAAGAGTTAATACAAGAGTCTTGTCCTTTTGAATTGCAGTTGCATGCAACCGTGATGAAGGCAAGGCATAGCGAAAGGTGTCGCTGCCATTTCTGTAGTGTTTTAAAGTTTCTTTTACTCCTGTGTTTATTGGGTGCTCCAAAGTGTTGGGGCCCTTAAGTGTTTGTACTTTTAAAGTTTCTTTTGCTTGTGGGTGATATATGAGATTGCAATATGCAGGAAGAATCGAACGAGAAAGGTTCAATCCTTTGATGCCCGAGGCATTTTCAAGCAGTATGAATCCGGGGAATTTCAATCCTTTGACGCCCGTGGCATTTTCAAGCAGTATGGATCCGAGGAATGGGGAGAGTATCATATCCATGAAGCTCATCTTTCACAAAGGTTTGTGTTTGATGACAACGGATATTACCATTGTTGTGCTTCCATACCTTTCTCTGAAACATATGAATAGACTGATTTACGGACACTCGAGATGTATGTTTTCTTATCTCGGGTAGGGGACAATATGTATGTAATTAAGATAGGAAGTAGGCTTTGGTTAATAAATTCACTCTTGTTTTACTAGGTTTCAGACTGAAATCTGCAACTCCCATATTTTTGTGTTTCCTCTAATTCATGTACAATGACTTCAACTTGTGCTCCATTACACCAAAGAATCATTTTTTCTTTCTTTTGGCACGGAGCAGATATATTTGTTCATGTTTAAATTCCGTTGTGTCAACTTGTTACACTGTCCATGGAGACCTCTGAAGTCTGAAGGACAGTGTAAGCTCAACTATAAACATTTGCATATGCACATAGTTTCTTTAGCCTATAATACACCAAAACTGAAATCATTCATCAAGTGAGTTTCCCATATGAATCTTCAAGTGAGTTTCCCATCAAATAATAGACTTTGAACCAAAATATTTATAAGAACCAAAACAAAGCATGTGAACATCAAATTTTATAGGGGTTTACTATTGAAATACCTCTTGAACTTGTAGCTAGCTTTCAATTAGACTCTTATTCATTTTTTTTTATAGAAAATTAAGGATATGAACTTTTTTTTCCCTTCAATTTCCCCCAGCCGTCTAAATCTTCAACATTTCATCCAATTTGTCGTTAAATATGAGGGTAAATTGGTCATTTCCATGTGAAAATAAAATTTGAAATAATAATAATATAAATAAAGTTATTAAAAAATATAATTATTTATTATTAATTTTTTTTTTTAAAAAGCGTCACCTTCCATATCTCTCTCTTTTTAAAAAAGCGTCACCTTCCATATCTCTCTCTCTCTCTCTCTCTACCTCTGTCTATCTCTCTTAAATTTCGTCACGATCTGGGCTTAGGACGCTGACGGCGTTGAGATATTCTTGGCAAATTCGGGTTTGAGTTCATATTTGAGTTCAGAGATTCGCTGCCTCCGCACATCTCCCTCTTTAAGATTTGATTTTGTTTTGGTGGGGAAGCTGGGGATTGGATTTTTTGTGGCTGGAGTGGAGATGACAGAGTAGGGAGCTAGGTGTTGGGAATTGTTTAAAGCTGGGGGTTGGATTTTTTGTGGCGGGAGTGGAGATAACAAAGTGGGGAGCTAGGGGTCGAAGAAGAATCGAGCTACAGCGAGAGGAAGAAGAAAAATCGAGTTGCAGAACAAAGGATTATTATTTGTTTTAGGGGTAAAGGGTGCGAATGGGTTTGGGTCTGTGGGTGGGGATAAGGTTTTCTTTTTTGTTTTTTGGATGTGGGGGTGGGTTGCGTTCGGGGAAGGAGGTGAGTTGCGTTCGGGGAAGGGGGTGGGTCACTGGCTGCTGTGATGGCATTGGAATGGTTGGCAGCCACACCCAGCACTACCATCATCTTCCCTAATCCCTCTCACAAATACAACACTCAAACCACCACAACCACCATCATCTTCCCAACCCAGGAGGCTTCGAGGTAAAAAGGAGGGAGATTTTACCGTGGTAAATGGGATGTTTCTAACTGCGTTCATGAGGGACTGGAAGGCTGAGATTGTTGTGGAGGTTGCCTTTGATCTGCTTCTGAGTAATTTGTTGGTAATGGTGGGGTTATTTTTTGAGTTTGAACTTGTTGGTTTTGGATCAAATTCAATGAGGTTCTTCTGGGGACTGCTGGGATTGAATGGTGATTGCTTTCTGGGGAATGATTTGAACCCACTTGAAGAACATGAGTTAGAATTCTCATTGAGGAAATCTTTGAAGAGCATTCTAGACCTGCGCTCTATTTGACAAGGCTTTCTTTGATGCTGCTGCAACATTTTTTTGTGAGATGAAAAAGTAAAGAGATTAAGAAAATAATTATTACCCAACAAGCAATTTTTGTGGTTTGAGAGCTTCAAGCCTTCAAATTTGATGATCCAAAGATTATAGCCAGACTTCAAAGGATGAGAGAAAGAAGGGTCGGGCATGGGGTGGCTGGGGCAGGGGCTGGAGTTGGTTTTGGTGAAAATCAGAATGAGAATTTTCATGTGGGAGAGAGAGTTGCTGTCGGCACTGGGTGGGTTGGGACTTTGGGTACCTGCTTTGGTTTTTCTTCAATTTTTATTTTTCATACTTCTTATTTTTAAGAGTAAAAAGTTTGAATCAAGTGGATGGGGTTTGACAGAGGATGGAGTGAGAGAGATAGAGAAGAGCTGGTCCATATATATATATATTATATATTTTTTTAATTTTTTCCAAAAAAGAAATTTATTTTTAATGATTTAACAGAAAATTGGATGAAATATTGATGATTTAGACAGCAGGGGAAAATTGACGAAAAAAAGAAATTCATATCCTTAATTTTCTATAATAAAAAAAAAAGGATAGGGGGATAATTGAAAATTAGGTACAAGTTACAGGGGCAAATCACTAGTATACCCAATTTTATAAACACGATAGGATAACAAAACCAAAACAAAGGATACTGTAAAAACCTACAAACGAAATTGAAATATAATTAGGTTTGGATAGCCTTCTATTCAGTTTTCCTTGCATAGATGCTTAAGTAATTTTTCGGCTTGATGGTAACATTGCATGTTACGATAACGTGGTGTTATGAGTTCACTCAAATGATAAATCTACTTTAACAACCAACTAAACTTTTGTACAAACGTGATCCAACATGGTGTTGTGTACGACGTTTAGATTAAGAAGTAGAACCAAAATAATATTTGTTGATTGAGCATTCTCTAATGACTGAAAAAAATTGGACGATGGTTCCATCATAAATTTATGTTTGTAACGTTACCTTGATGAGCACAAAATAAATACAAGTTTTATCCTTAAATTTATATTTGTTAGTATTTTTTTTTGTATTATGTAAATTTATTAGAGTATTTGTATTGGCTATTTTCAATCTTTGTTTTTGTATTTAATGAGTGGTTGTATGTAGATATTAAGTGTCTTCCACCAATGGCATGAGGAGGAGGAGGAATAAGCAATGTGTTGCAAAAAGAGAGGAAGAACTCAATTTGGATTTGATGACTTTGCCTTTTACAGCTCATGCTGTACAGTCCATTTGCAGATCTGAAAAACGAATTTTCCCATGCTCAAATGAATAAATATCCTTCATGACACTTGTTCAATAAGATGTCGACTAAAACATATCCAAATATTGGAGCAATTGGATAAAAACTCAATCCACAGGCTGTCAAACACCAAGACAGGTTCATGACTTTGCCTTTTACAGCTCATGCTGTACAGTCCATTTGCAGACCTGAAAAACGAATTTTCCCATGCTCAAATGAATAAATATCCTTCATGACACTTGTTCAATAAGATGTCGACTAAAACATATCCAAAAATTGGAGCAATTGGATAAAAACTCAATCCACAGGCTGTCAAACACCAAGACAGGTTCATGAGAGGACAGATTGCACATACAGCTGGAATGAAAGGGACTTCATGCTTCTATAAATAGGCAGCAACTCAAAGAATATGGGCAAAAATTCAAGAGTGATACACAGCAGAAGGAAAGAAAGAAAGAAAGGAAGAGAGAAAGAGAGAGAGAGAGTGAGGAAGAAAGAGAACAATGATGGAAAGGAAAGAACCAAGAGCTAATAACTCTTTTAAACTTGTTCTTCCTTTCCTAGTTCTCATGTAAATTATGTATTTTAGTTTCTTTGTTTTGTTTTAAATATTAATTATGTCTATTTAAAATACTTAATTAAGGTATTAGATGAAACACCATCATTAAATAGAGTTCTAGTTTTTATTTTCAATTCTCAAATATTGTGGTGTTCAATGATTATAATTTTCACTTCACATGATTAATAGATTAATCTTCTTTTCACCACTTCTATCATGTATTGTGACATATAACATGTATTTGTGGTAGTTAAGAGTTTGGATTAATCTATTAATTCATCCTTGGTTTATATTTCTAATTTATAAATTTCTTTGATATTTTGTTATTCAAATAAACTTTTTCACATAGGATGCTTAGGAAACTTTGATCCTTTGTAGTTAAATAATTTTGTTTACATTTTATACTTAGAATTTGTACTTATGAAGGGAAGGAAAATTTACTTATGATCTAAAGTACAAGCTTAATTGATAAATCTTGAGAAAGCAGTAGATTGATTTCTAGATTGCTACTCCATGGGAATTGAAAGATAAATAATTAGGATCTTATGGAATAATGGTGTGGATTCTAATACCTTAGTTATTTTTTCTCATAAATTTAAATCTTAATTTCAGTTTATTGTCATTTCCATATTTGTTTCATGCTTTATTTAATTTTCTTTATCAAAAAAAACAAATCACCATTTGAATCAACTAGGTTGGCAATGAAATTAACTTGGGTATAATTGGTTTTCTATATTTACACGCAATCCCTTGGGTACGATCTCGCTCTTACACGCTTATGCTATATTCGATTCGTGCGCTTGCGAGTTTATAAATTTTAAAAGACACCGCTTTTGGTGACAACAAGTTTTTGGCGCCGTTGCCGGGGATTGCAACGGAAAACTAATCAAATTCTGGTTAATTAAATTCTTCCACTAGTTATAATTTAGTTTTGTAATATATATAATTTTTGATGCTTTGAGTGTATGAATTTTTAGATGTTGTTGATGAATCCCATTCACTAATTGAATCTTATATGATATGTGTTTGCTTCCTTTGCTTAATCACCTTAGGTTGTATGCATGTAGCTAAAGTTGAAAAGTTGTGTAAGATAACCAAGAACATAATTTCTAATTAGCAACAAATGATTGAACTTGTTTAAGTGAGCATCATGTGAATTAGTTTCTTGACAACAATTGATGAATTCCAATTCACCAAATTAATCTATCCTTGATGTGTGTTTTCCTTGATTGATTACCTTTGACAGCATGCTTCTTGAGGTTGTTGGGATTATGTATATCTTCATGTTTTCCTAAGCAATAAATGGATGGAGTAAGAACCATCCATGTGAATTGGTTTCTTGAATACCTAATGTAAACACCATGCTATTAGGATTTTTGTGATGTTCATATTCTCTTTGAACTTAATGGGTTTTCCTTGTAATTGAATCGAAGTACGAACCATACCTAGGTTCAGTTATGGGGAGGGCACAAATATTGTAGCACGAACCATGCACTTTACGTATATTAGAGAGAATCAATGCGTCTTGAGCCACGACCCATGGTCTTGATTGCGAACATCTTCATCAATACGTTTAGAGTTCATCACTTGAGTATTCATGAACATAGGTATCAATAAAAAAAAAGGGAAAAGAAGACAACTCTAATCATAAGGAGGAGAAATATGGAGTAGTAGGAGAAGTCGCGACCTTCAAATGCATCCATACTCGACCTAATCGTTTCAAGGGGGAGCATTCCAATCCTTTTTTTTTTTTCTTATTTTGTTATTATTATTTTTATTATTATTTTTAATATAAAAATATATATATATATATATTAAAAAAAAAAAACTCATGACTTTTGGTAACTTCAGTGAGTGTCTTTGTCAATACAGTGTCTAGAAGTTCTATAGGCGACACCTTCGGTGTTTAAGAAGTTTGGGTTTTAAGCGGGACCATTGTGACCCCTCCAACCTTCCCGGATCTCCTGGCTGTGTTTTTCTGAGGCCCTTAACTGGTCATCCATGAGTTGCTTGTATATTTATGTGTTTTTAAAATAAGTTACTGAGTGTTTAAAAATAAAATAAAATAATAAAAAAAAACAATTTAATTTTTGCTTATTTCTTTGTGTAGTTCTTTTTGTATTTTTTTTTGACTGTTTTTTTTGTGTTTGTATAGATTTTAGTTTTCTTTTTGTGTGTTTTGATTCATTTTGGTCTTTATTTATTTTTGCTTTGATTTTTTTTATATATATTTATTGTCTTTTATTCTGCAATGGATAAATACCAAGGGGATTGACACGCATATTTTCCAGGTATTACCTTTCTATATCATTTACCATCTTATTTCATACATTTGCTATGCTTTTATTTTGAAACATTAAAAACAATGTTTGATTTAGGTTTGGGGGTAAGGTTTAGAAGTTTTGTTTTGTTTTATTTTTATTTATTTATTTATTTAATTTTTTAAGTTAATTCCGAATTTCTTGTTTCTCTTTTATTACTGTAATTCTTGCTTTCTTTTACTTGTTTATGTATTTAATTTGTTGTTAAGTTTGGGAAGTAGATTGCTTCATGATTGCACACACAGAAATTTGGCTCAAACACTTATTCATTTCATAAACATGTGATTACATACACAAATGTGAAAAATGCATATATAAAATTTCTCAATCGCATGTTTGTTTCCAGACTTTCTAGCTAGCTGAGGCTTCTGCTAATTGCCTTTATCTGCTCGCACTTGTAGAATCTGCAGCAGCTCTACATGCTCCTCAATTTTCCCCTGCAGTGTTTCCACTTGCTTATTGGCAAGGAGAGCCGTTTCTGGAGTCCGCCACCAGAGCTTTCAAGGAGGCCACCTCCTCACTCAGTGCTGCACACTTTCGTGTCCTCTCCAGGAGTCGCATGCCCAGATTGGTAGACGAGACAGCCTGGAGCACAGTGAGATTGTGGGACTCATCCACCGCCATCCTGCCGAGACCTACGTGCCACATGCAGGTGATCCGCTGGAGTGAGTTTACTGCCAATCAATGTTCCCAGCAGCACTGACCCTGTTCGGCATTGCCTCAGAAAGGTTCGGTATTGCCTCAGGCAAAGTTTGAGGCTGTGCCATGATGATATGTGGAGTTTGGGAAGACAGAGGTTGGAGGAGCCCTTATCTGGGCATTTGGTGGTGCAAGTGATAACTCAAGGTTGAGGTCATCAAGGTGAGTGCATGAGGATGCCATTTGTTTTGCTTCTGAATTTTTTGATGTTTTTCCTTAAGTTTGCAGGAAGAAATGCTGGGTATCATCCGCTTGTAGTGGCGTGGTTTAAATAGGCATATGCTGATGAGAGAGAGCCAATACCATTTCGGATTTCCCGGGCATGCTCGACCTAATCGCTTCAAGGGGGAGCACCTTTACTTTCACTTTACTTTACTTTTTTTTTCCGTGTTTTCTTGTGTTTTATGTTTTTGCCCGTTACTTTCATTTTCTAGTGCTTTGTGTTTTTACCTTTCCCTTTCGGCTATCATCTTTGTCTTATTTTAGTTGGGAAGTGTGTTTTTTTTTTCTTTCTGCAACCTTACTCTTTTATTTCCGAAAAAAAGAAATAACAAAAACCAAAAACCACAAAATAAAATAAAAACACCAATCATGTTGTAGAAATCATTTCTTCTCGGTTGTTGGTGTCTCGACCATTGGAGCTTTGAGTTTGGCCCTCTAGCTGTCCTCTTCCAG
The DNA here is from genome assembly GCA_018703695.1 of Prunus fruticosa. Lineage (NCBI taxonomy): Eukaryota > Viridiplantae > Streptophyta > Magnoliopsida > Rosales > Rosaceae > Prunus > Prunus fruticosa. Next base: position 7,380,502 of record CM031919.1, on the reverse strand, counting down.
GGCTTCACGCACAGTCTCTTGGGGCTCACCACTTGAGCTCCCAAAGATCGCAATCTTAGTTTGAGCGTAACTACTCTCGCGATCTACTTGTTTGTGTTTACCCGGTCGGTCTAGGTCCTCCAGCTGCTTTCGCATGTCGCGAGAATACAACTCTACCATCTTTGTTAGGCTTTTATTCTCGTCCCGCAATATTTCTAGCTGGTGTCGATTCACCTCCACTATCCTTGCCCTCTCCCTTTTCAAGCTTTTTAGCAGCAGCTCTGACACTCTTCAACCATACTTCGCTCCGCCGCCAACTGACCTTTCACCACCTCTACCTCATGGGACTTCGCAAGTAGGCGATGTCCCAAACTTGCGACACATGCTGGACTCTGCACGCTCAGTGCTAGGGCATCACTCGTGACCCGGTTGTCATCCCTTGTCCCGAACACACGTATATCTTTAGGAGTCACTAAATTTCTACCAACTCCAATGGCAACATCGTTGTCCAGGAGTATTGAGTCATTGACAGTCACAGACCCCCTTACGGAGGCAAAGTAGGGTACCCATACTGGTGCCGCTGCTTGGCCCCATGTCTGAGTCGGTGGAGCTAGGTTGAGATCCAAGGAAAAGGGGTAGGAAGAGGCCATTTGATTTCTCACTTTTTTTTCTTTCTTTCTTTCTTTTCTCTTTTGTGTGTTTCTGAGTTTGTGTTTTTCACCATTTCTTTTTAGCTTTTTATAGACTTAGTCTGCTAAACCCTAGCCGCACCCTAGCCCTTATGACTTATCTCTATATATCGCTGCACCCGTTTCCCAACCCCCCTTAATTGCATTTTCACCTTTCACCACCTTCACGTGAAAAAGTCGTCGCACCTTTCTACGAAACCAATAATTCTGGCTTTGGGGATGTGAAAGTGGCCTCGCGCGCTGACACGTCCCTCACCTCTTTTTGCCCATGACGTATCAGGAAACAGACATCCGGCCCCCCTTCTCTCTTTTCAGAAATCTCGTTCCTTGCGCTTCTGACAACGCTTCTTTGTTTTCTTTATTTTTTTAATAATAAAAGAAGTGTTTGGGCTTTCGTTTGGGTTGGGTTTTAAAATTGATTTGGACGTTCTCATGGGCTGGATTTCTGCGTGCGTAGAACCGTTGTTAGGGCTTACTGTTGTATTTGGTTTGGTTTTGTTCCGTTTGATTTTGTTTTGTTTTTGCAACTAAATTGTAGTTTTAAATCTTGTTTGTTCTTTTATTTAATTGCTTTACTCCATTTCATTTCTTGTTATAACTTTGTTGATACCTAAATTCTTCAACATTGAGGACAATGTTTGATTTAGGTTTGGGGGTAAGGTCTAGAAGTTTTGTTTTTAAATTTTTAGGGTAGTTTTGTTTTTATTTCAAAAAAAAAAAATGGTGTTATCTCTAGATTTTTATGCTTACTATCATCAAATCAGATTTAACACTCATGAATGATTTTTACGATTGGAAACATATGATTAAATTTTAAACCCATAATTTTAGTTTTTTCACTTATTTCTATTTAGTGGATAATTCATGAGTTATACTTTGAACTCTCACATGCACATCAACACTTTAGTGAGAATGAAAGAAAAGATCAATTATAGTTAACTTTGTTGTTTTAAGTAGAGTTAGATGACATTGCTCTTGATTGACCTTGGCGTAAAAAAAAATAAAAATAAATAAATAATAATGATGTTAATTTATCCAGAGTTTTACTTAGTAACCGGGCCTCTTGCCTAAACAGCAGCGAGTGTTCGCGTCAAACGGTAAAGTTTTGAGGTAAATACATTTTGTGACTAGTTTAGTTCTGTAGCATTTTTAACTCGAGTTAATAAGCCCTTAGGGGTGTTTCTACACCTAATGCCTTAAAACCTTTGGTTTGAGAGTCGTTCGCCTAAATCTCGCTACATTGGTTAATTAGAAAGCTTAATGAAACTAAACATTGCACAGTCACATTCAAAAAAAAAATTTGAATGTTTAAATTTTCAATACTTAATTAAGGTATTAGATGAAACACCATCATTAAATAGAGTTCTAGTTTTTATTTTCAATTCTCAAATATTGTGGTGTTCAATGATTATAATTTTCACTTCACATGATTAATAGATTAATCTTCTTTTCACCACTTCTATCATGTATTGTGACATATAACATGTATTTGTGGTAGTTAAGAGTTTGGATTAATCTATTAATTCATCCTTGGTTTATATTTCTAATTTATAAATTTCTTTGATATTTTGTTATTCAAATAAACTTTTTCACATAGGATGCTTAGGAAACTTTGATCCTTTGTAGTTAAATAATTTTGTTTACATTTTATACTTAGAATTTGTACTTATGAAGGGAAGGAAAATTTACTTATGATCTAAAGTACAAGCTTAATTGATAAATCTTGAGAAAGCAGTAGATTGATTTCTAGATTGCTACTCCATGGGAATTGAAAGATAAATAATTAGGATCTTATGGAATAATGGTGTGGATTCTAATACCTTAGTTATTTTTTCTCATAAATTTAAATCTTAATTTCAGTTTATTGTCATTTCCATATTTGTTTCATGCTTTATTTAATTTTCTTTATCAAAAAAAACAAATCACCATTTGAATCAACTAGGTTGGCAATGAAATTAACTTGGGTATAATTGGTTTTCTATATTTACACGCAATCCCTTGGGTACGATCTCGCTCTTACACGCTTATGCTATATTCGATTCGTGCGCTTGCGAGTTTATAAATTTTAAAAGACACCGCTTTTGGTGACAACATTACCTATAGGTTTCAACATGGTTCCATCATAAATTGTAGAAATTGGACGATGACAAGATATATGAGATCTTGGTGGAATTTTAGTAAATAATATTTATATGCACAATTTACTTACCATAAACGAACAAAGATTTCTTGATACCAAAGAAAATAAATTTATAACTTACGATATAAATAAATGAAAACCCTCAAACATACTCTCTATTGATATATGTGTTTTGTACAACACATATAAGTAAAGCGGTAATTAATGGTCTTAATTTCCTACTTCTCACTAACTAGCATTTCGTGCAGTAGTAGTTGTGTTCATTTCGTTGGTAGAAGACTCGAAATCTCATCACATTGATACGGGAACTCTATATATGTAATTCCTTTTATTGAAGGATTCTTCAAATAATTTTATTTGAGGGATAGCCTTTAGGGTCCCCTACGATTTTTTTTCAACAATCAAACCATCTATTTTTTTTAAGTCTACATTCATAGATCATTCTTGCAAAAAAATTAGACAAATCGGAAACCGTTTCGATATCCAATTGTGTCCTACAAAATCAATGAACATGGTGCTTCAAAAAAGTACTAAAATTTCAATAATTCAATTGAGTGATCAAATGATATCGGATTTAAGTGATTTTTTGTAGAGATGATCTTTGAATAATTATCTAAAAATTAGACGGGTTGGATTAGTAAAATAGAATGCAGAGTGAGCCCTACAAGGATGTTCCTCAAATAGAAGCTCTCTCTCTCTCTCTCTCTCTCTCTCTCTCTCTCTATATATATATATATATATATATATATATATATTAAAAAGAGGATGTGTTTAATTCTCTTTTATCAATTAGTATACATTTTCTAGGCCACATTGTTTCCTTATTTTTGACCCATTGATATTTCCGAAACCACCAACATTTAAGACCGTGCTTAGAACTGAGCTTGAGCCTCTATCTTCCTCCGTTTATTTGTTAACTAATGTTGCATTCCTTTCTTTAGTTCATTATTGCATTACATGTATCATATTGGTTGATTCAATAACTTAGGTTTGAAACTGAGGAAAAAGTTCTTGGATTTTGAAAATGAGTGAAAACGTAATAGAGATAGATACAATATAGTTGGGTTATAGTAACCACTGGTCCTGAACTGAAATTCACACCAACTTAACCAGTTCTGGTTCACTTGATTGATTTGCTCGATTTCGTTGGCCAGATCAGAGATTGATGGCTGAGCGGGACTGAGGACGAAGAGACGAGAGATTGAGGGCAGAGAGGGACTGGCATTGGAGAGATGAGAGATGAGCGTGAACGGGTGAGAGACTTTAGTATGTAGTATAGGGAAAAAAGACTAGCATTATTTAGACCACATGTAATTACCAATGCTCTCTCAAATTGAATAATTTACTCTCACTACAAATGGTTAAGGAAAAACATTAACTAATTGAAACGGGGAATTACAACAATGAAGTAATTTCCTATCAAGAAGCCACACTTGCAGCAGCATCTACAACCTCATCTGATTCATCAACTATCATCTCGTTTCTAAAAAGCATTTTCAAATATGGAAGTACTTTTGGAAGCACGGGCAAATCAGCTATGTTAATACTCATCACGTCAAATCCGATGCATGTCTTATGCATGTGTGTCTCATCGAATACTGGGTTTTTTGGATATCGCTGGCTGATTTGGGTAAGGATGATGCGAAAGACACCCGCAGAGTTCCCAACTTCTATGGCTTCCTTGGTTGTGCTGTGGTTTCGTGCTATAGCCTCGTCCACCATGCCATCCTCGAAAGTTGCCTGCAACAATCAGCAGTGCAATTGATTTACAATCCTCTTCCTTTTCACCGTTTTAACAATTACTTACGGGTTGCAGAATTGCAAAATTCTATAAACTTTGACATACAAAAAATACAAAAAATACATGTCATCACTTGCCTCATGTATAAGAACCGTTGCACCACGAGATGCTTCTGTAAGTTCTGGGCAGGGCCTGGTATCACCTGAGTATACAACCTTCCAACCTGGAATCACTTTTCCAACACTATTCAATCTCTCCGAAGCCTTCAAGACAACACCAAATGCCTGAGGGCAGTGGATGACAGGAAAACTTATCAAGGCTTCCAAACCTGCTTCATCGAGCACTTTTTGCAACCGCTTTAAACATGGAAAAACTACATTGTTGTCAATAGGACTACCCGGTCTCTTCCAATAGCTCTGCATACGGGATCCTTTAGCAAATAGAGTAGAATCAACTTTCTGTGCCACTTATTGAAACTAGTTGGACTTCCTGGAGAAGAGTGATCCTTATTTGTTTCAGTAGCGCCCTCAAAAGCATGTAAAGACGCTTCTGTGGTATGCTTACAATCAAGGAACTGCATATCTAAATCTTCAAATCTTTGGTATGCATCCAAAAAAAATTTAAGCTTTCTCAGTCCAACAACAAGTAATGGCTCGTGAGGCACTCCCTTCAACAAATCACGTCGCAGAGTAAGTATTCTTGCCAACCCCATATGGTGATCAGCATGAATATGAGAAATCCAAATACACCTAAGACCTCTCACAGCATTATCAGCACCCGCTACACCATATCTAGATCTGTTGTCAATGTACATCAAATCTTATATCTAAAAGGGGAGAAAGGATGAAAAACTTTCAGGAATCAGGAGATACATTTCAAAAGTTCAAATGGTGTTACCTTCTTTTCAGCTGTCCCAGGGTTCCTTCACCACAATCTAAAAGGAAACCTCCTTTAGAAAAAAGATTGATGTGGATAGAACTGACATTGCGATATTTAGATGGCTGAGATGATCCAGTCCCTAGAAGAACTATCTCCAAGTCATCTCTTCTTATATTTTACAAACAACTAGGAAGGGTATTCTCATCAAACCATGGCTCTTCAACTATTACTTTATCATCATGAGTTAACCTTATCTCTTCCTTTGTTTCTGTGGACTGGCACCAAAACTGACTAACACATTGGGAAGCATCTACAACCTCAGGAATCTCTGAAAGTAACTCATCAATGATTTCTGAGGAAGCCACCTGACTTGGAATAACCGACCTATCTAACCCACGACGAGCATAAGGACACAAAGTGAACTGTTCAACAAACAGGAAAACCTTCAATATTAACATTCGTACATTAATAAAGTGATTCCAGAACTTGCAATGCTGCAGAGATAAGCAAGCATGGATAATGAGAACACAGGTTCCAACATGTAAGCAGAAACTTATCCCTTCATTGCTGGAAAACCTTCATTATCATACTTAAGGAAAGAAAGTAAGAAAAAGGATGAAATAATTAAAATTAAAGCACTCTTTTGAAAACCCCCAGTAACAAAATCACTATCCAAAAAAGAGTCAAATTTCTCTCTGGGTTGTATGCCCAGAATTCTCTCAGCTCAATTGAAGATTACTATAGAGTTATGAATGCATTCACAAAGAGAGCCCCAGTCTCTAGATTCTAAATAATAGATTGATCCAATGAACTATTCCAGCACAAAATGTAGGTTATAGTTTATACAAGCAGTAACTGATAATCCTTGTAAATCTTCAATATAGCATTTTACAGAAGCAGATTAGATACTAAAAATAAAAAGGAAAAAAGAATGACTTCCTAAACAACTGATTCAAGGACTTCAAAAAAGTTCTATTTCTAATGCAACGTTAGGAATAAATTTTTAGGTTTAAGAAGAAAATTACTGTATCAAGCAGAAAAGAAAAGACTGCACACATGATAATTGCCACAAAACTACTTACTAGGTGCATCCAAGTAAATCAACCATTCGTACCTTGAGGAGGTTTTCAGCGGAAATGCTTTCACAAACCTTTAAAACAGAACCCTGGTAAAAAAATAAAAAATATCTGCACAATTAGTCCCAAGTTCCTAAAAAAACATTACTACTATGCCTAAGAATTTATATAACATTGATCAAGATCCTGCCAACTTCTAAGACATAGTAACAAACCTAATGTACACAGAAGAAAAGAGATTCTAACAAACCTCAATTGAAGGAGTGGATTCTGGAGCCAAGCAATCAAGGTGCTGAAGAGACCAAATACCTGGAGCTGGAAAGAACTGTGTACATAGATAGTTGAGACGAGCTGCAATTCTTGCACTCGATCTTAGAATTGGAATCTCCACATTCTTCCTGGAAACAGAAAGATAAGCCAAGATGGGTTTTCAAAAACATACACTGAGAAGCTCCTAGATGACCTTCTGGAAAGGAAAAGCAAATTACCTTTCATGTCCAGCCCTGATATGTTGGACTGAACCAAATCTCTTCATCCAGCTCTGGTAGTTCGGACTGCTTATTACAGAAGCAGGACCCAAATGAATGACACAAGTCACAGCCTTAGCATTCTCAAGCGGGCCTGAGAAATCTGCATAATAGTTACTGAGACATTGTATGGATAGCAACTCCTGCAAATGAGATTCCGTTGGGCAGTCGACAAGAAACACAATTGGACCAGGAATAGATGGATCCATTACATCACTTGGATGAACCTCAACAAATAAGTGAAATAAACACATTTAAAACATAGAATGCACAATAAACTTTTAAATGGATACCATTGGAAGTCGTTGTTATACTAAGTTCTATTTCAAAGTTTTCATAACTAACCGTGATGTTTTGAAAATCTGACTTCACTGAATTCCCCAGTTGCAGTTCCCAATAATTCACAGACATAAATGACAGACATGTCACCTGGCTTTCCAGTAGGTGAACTTTTGCCATTAGGACTAAAGCGCTCTGACACATTGTCCACCCTGTCATCAGAAACCTTTTCCGTAGGATTCTGCGCGATGGATACCTCATTCAGGAGCCAAGTCGCTTTCGAGAAAATTGGTTGTAGAACAATGGCTGATATTTTGATAACTTCATCATCAACAAGAACAATGGGCTCTGTAAACTTTGTTTGACTAGCCATAAGACCCCCAACGGAGGGTCCAAAGCTCCGAGTGTGAACCATGGGAGCATTTGGGATGAAACACCTCGTGGCATCAACCAAATACTTGAGATCTGATGGACCCCATACATTGACCTTCAAAACAACGGAAACTATGATTTAAACTAATATCTGGGAGATTGATCTAATTCAAATAAAACTTAAGGCAGAGTACAGAAAGGAAGCAAATCATAGAAAGTCAATCTGATACTTACAGACATTCCTTCTTCACCCATGGCAGCCAAAGTCAACAGCAAACCTGCAAGGTGAAGTAAAATTTTAGCAATTCAGGGTCAGCAAGAACAATCACTTTTGCATAACCAGTGCAGATACTGAAAGCAAAATATTATGCTTAAAGATCAACAGCAAACCAGTGCAGACATTCCTTCTTCACCCATGCCAGCCAAAGTCAACAGCAAACCTGCAAGGTGAAGTAAAATTTTAGCAATTTAGGGTCAGCAAGAACAATCACTTTTGCATAACCAGTGCAGATACTGAAAGCAAAATATTATGCTTAAAGATCAACAGCAAACCAGTGCAGACATTCCTTCTTCACCCATGCCAGCCAAAGTCAACAGCAAACCTGCAAGGTGAAGTAAAATTTTAGCAATTCAGGGTCAGCAAGAACAATCACTTTTGCATAACCAGTGCAGATACTGAAAGCAAAATATTATGCTTAAAGATCAACAGCAAACCAGTGCAGACATTCCTTCTTCACCCATGCCAGCCAAAATCAACAGCAAACCTGCAAGGTGAAGTAAAATTTTAGCAATTTAGGGTCAGCAAGAACAATCACTTTTGCATAACCAGTGCAGATACTGAAAGCAAAATATTATGCTTAAAGATCAACAGCAAACCAGTGCAGACATTCCTTCTTCACCCATGCCAGCCAAAGTCAACAGCAAACCTGCAAGGTGAAGTAAAATTTCAGCAATTCAGGGTCAGCAAGAACAATCACTTTTGCATAACCAGTGCAGATACTGAAAGCAAAATATTATGCTTAAAGATCGCATCATATAGAATTACTACACGTGTTACTGGTGATAACACTAATAAAATAAACAATCTTTACCTGCAAGTGCAACATCATAGCTGGTCTATCAAGAAACAAACCTGGAGTCCACCTGCAGTATCCATCCCAGTCCCTAGCAACTGCAATGAGTAGAAGCATAGCTAAATTATTAGCCCATGAAAAGGAAAAGAACAATAGAACCAAACACTGCTTTCTGAAATTAGGATATACAAACTTTTTTAGTTTTCAATAAGTCCCCATTCAACGAAGAAAAATCAGCAAAAGCATTGCAATCTGTTTCTAGAATCACACTCCCAAATTTTCTTTCCCCTACCCAAAAAAATATATATATCAAATTCAAATCCCAGTCCCATAAACCAGTATAGTCCACTTATGCCCGTCAAGTCACTGTCTCGTTTCTTACTTAATGGACTATCCTCACACACTTTGTGTATACTTTGGTGACAAAAATACTGCATACAGAATTGGGCCTTTGGGCCTAATGGACCCTTTTGTAAGTTACTATTGTAGCCCCTGTTCGCACGTGCAAAAAGATACGTGTGGTCAGAACTGAACTCTGTAATCCACCTGCGTCTCCTCCATCGAAGCTCTGCTTCTTCTTCTTCAGAGACATCACATAATAACGGCTACCGCTAATGTTAGCTTCCAGGTCCCTGTTCAGGTACTGAACGCATGCTCTTCTTTTAGTTCTTCTAACACTCTGTTTGCCGCCCATACCTTATTCATTGAGCTAACTATAAATAATTAAAAAAGGCTCAACAATTCAGTTGCTGAATTCACCGCCAAACAACGCCTAATTAATTTATCAAAGTCAGCATGCTTTCAATTAACATTATCGCCTTTCTTTTGTTGGGTTCCTATGTTTGTCTTCCATATATCTGATTCAGCTTTAGAATTCAGTTTTGTTTCGTGGAAAAAGAAACCATTTTTGATTTTTTACAAGGATATATATACTCTTTTGGTGGAAGGAGAGTTAAAGAAATGATCTTTTAATCCCTATATTTGAAAATTTCAGAGTGGATCGAGTTCTGAAATTTACAACTACTTATGCTGCATTGGAACCAGTGAATTACTTCTTGGTTAGTTCTTTTTAATTGTCATTCCTTTTTCTTTTTGGGTTTAAATCAGTACAAATATCACTTTGCATTTAATGCATAAGAAACTCAATCTGATGCCATCATTATGTCTCTACTCTGCCAATGAAACTGTGCGTTTTGATTGTGGTTTCAGAAAAGCATTTTGTTGGGTTAGTTGAGTGATCAAGGATTAATTCTTTGCAAAGAGAAACTAATGAAGTAGTTTGGATAGGTTTTTCTTTTTTTCCCAAAGATTAATTCAATACTATGCACAAAACAAAGGAGGGAAAAGAACTTGATTTTGAGGACCATGAAATTGAGTTTGGAACCAAATTTAGACTTTACTGGAGCTAGTTGTCACTTTGTGATGCTTTCTGGGTTTTCAAGTAGATATTTTTGTGACTCATATCCGTGTGACAGGGACACTGTGGTTATTGTGGTTTGAGGTATAATATTAAAATGGGTGGTGGAAAAGATAAGCAAAGTGGCGGGGATCGTAACAAAAAGATCAGAACAACTAATGCTGTATGGAGACCAGTCAGTACTCAAGCCACTTCCAATGAAGGTGGGTTACCTTTAAGTATCATCCTGTAGCCTAGGCTAATAGAAACCAGCAACTTTTCACATTGATTCTAATCCTTTGAGTTTTGGATACTAATTGCAGTAAAGTTTCTGTTATTTTTTAGATGAATATTGAGACATACTGAGACATGTAATTATAACTACAAGTTTGTATAATGATCTATACGCATTGTTGGTCAGCCATTGTTAAACTTATGATCGATTGGGTTGGAAAAATAATTTTTTTTTATAGGCATAATGATTGGTTACTGTCCAGATTTTATTACAGATTTATTGGTTTGCAGAATGCTCAGTAAGGGTGACCACAGATGAGCTGGAATCTGATACTCAAGTCCAAGAAGTGCACCGTTGCACATCTACCAGAATTTCAAGTGCTCACAATGTCATAGAGGTGGCTGCAACTAACTTTACTGCTAGTTCCAGTGCATCGCAAGATAATGGAGAAAAGACAGTATTCAGAGAAGAATCAGTGGTTTCTACTGAAAAGCATTCAATTTCAGTTGAGGCATGATTTTGTTGAAAATTCTATTTTTCTGATGCATAAAGAAATTTTTTACTTGCACCCTTCATGCTACAATGCCTTTTTATGTATTATCTTTTTCTTTTGTTTGGGTGGTGTGGGGGAGTAGGAAGAGCTCAGGATCAGTGCCTGAGTGAGTGTGGAATAGAAACAAAATCAGTTGTATCATCATCTTACGATAGGAATTTTCTAGGATTTGTATAGAATTGGTGCCGGTGTTGCTTACTGCACATTGGACTTCAAAGGCATTTCTCATAATGCTAGTCATTGCATACCCCATTCTGTCCTTTTACGTTCATACCACTAATTTTTTGGTTCCTTGCTATGCAGGTTGGTGCTTCTTTGGTTCGCTTTATTAGAGGAAAAGGGTACATAGTTCATCGTGTAAATATTTTATAAAAGTTTATTTATGGGATTACTTTCTCATATGTTGTAATTATTATTGCTTGTTGTGTGTGTCAGGGGATCTACACAGAGAGAGATTGAAGATGAGATGGGAGTTAAGATTATAATCCCCTCATCAAAGGAGGAGGATTCAGTTAGTAAGTTTTAACTTAAAGGTTAACAAGAGTTCGACTTTATGATAAAATAGAAACTGTTCAGGTCTACAGTTGTTCAACTCTTTCATAATTGTGATAGGACATATTAGCCAAGTTCATATAATCTTGTATTCTTATAAGAGGATTTTAGACAGTGGGGAATGTGAATGTGGTTTAACTATTTTCCCCTGGTTATCTTTCACAGTTATTGAAGCATCTCAATGGAAAGTATATGTAGAGCTTCTGAGAAGATACATACTATAATTGATGAGGTCAGTTGCCTAGCAATGTGGTTTTGCAGAAGAAGGGGTGGTTCTGTTTTATTTTTAATTTCTGTTGATTTTTTTACCAATTATTTAATACAAGTCATTATTATTTGTTTAGAGCTTATGCCCATTCCTTTATATACACAATTTGCCCCTGATCACTCGTCTTTCTTTTGCTATTGATGCCATACTGTTACACATAATTAACATCTTACTTTCTCCTTATACATACAGGCAGTTAAGAGCCAAAATCTTGATTACTCTCACTTCATTTCACTTCCATTGGCAATACATCCTGAATTAGTTGATAAGCTTGTCAACTTTCAGAACTCCATCCTGGGAATTAGTGATTCTTCCGTAGATGAGAATCTGAATAGTGATTCAAATGAAGATACTTCTGAAAACGAAGGAGAAGACCAAAAGTTAGAGAAAGGAACTGATGTCGCAGTTGAACTTAATGTTGAAGGTGACAGTGAGCAAGTTAAAGTGAATCTAACTAACATACCTCCTGTCAGTTATGCTCCTAAAACGTCAAAGGCTTCCACCCTATCTGGTACGGAAATATTATTATAGATGGAAAAGAATCATGATGCATGAGGCTTAAGGAGTTAACGGTTTGAATAAAATGATAGTGATATTATTTGGTTTCCATGAAGTTGTTGATTGGGTCACTGTTAACTGTTTCCCCCATAAGATATTACTTGTTTAATTTCTGTATTTGTTTCATGTGTATTTGTTGCATTCATTCAATCTTATTGAGGATCATTTGCTTGTTCTTCCTAAACAATTTGTGTATTTTTGCCTCTCTTTTCCTCTTTTTCCTCGGTCAATATCTCATTTCAATCTGTGCACTTGACAGACTTGGGAATTGAAAAGTCAATATTCATTAAACCAAAAACGTTTCACTTAACTGTGCTTATGCTGAAGTTGTGGAACAAAGACCGAGTTCATGCAGCTATTGAGGTTTTGCAGGTAAGTGTAACTGAATCAAATTAAAATAGGCTGACAGGGGCCTACTTGAAATAAAATGGTGTGTGTTTCTGTCCAGAGCGTCTCTTCAAAAGTGATCGATGCCTTAGATAATCGTCCTATCTCCATAAGACTTCAGGGACTGGTATGATTCTTTCTTCAGCATCTATGCTAAACCAAATAGTTTGTTATGTGGAGCAAGGATATGATAATGCATCAGCCCATGTTTTTAAGCTTTTAAGTTAAAAATGATTTTGTTGAGGTTAAGATTATATTCTTGTAGTTTATACCTCTGGCTACTAGTAAAAAAGTTTGAAGTAACCAATCTTTGCTCTCTTACATGTTTTCAAATTTTACTTTGTCACTTTTTCTACTGGATTCATCTTGAGCACCTTTACCAAAATCAGTAAGTTTTGACTTCTGAGAATAAATAATATTTACCTTTGTTTTGAATAAATAAATACAAGCATGTTGTGAATAAAAGCCTTGGTTTTGCTGTGAAGGATTGCTTAGCTTTCATTGTCTTATATATGTATTGATTTCACTGTCTTGTTCGCATCCTATGTGGCTTTCATATGTCTTTTATTGGTGATGGCCAGAGTGGGGTTGATGCTATTTTCTTGTCCTATGATTTTGGTATGTAACACTTGAGATGTTTCATGTCCTTGCAGAACTGTATGAGAGGTTCCTTGGCCAAAGCTGGTGTTGTCTATGCTCCTGTTGAAGAAATTGGCAGCCAGGGGAGACTTCTGCGTGCTTGTCGCATCCTAGTTTTATAAGCATTCATTATATTTCATTTTTGTGTTTGTTGTACCTGAAATCAATAGAAGAAAATAAAAACTTTCTAGTCTAGGTTGAAGTTATTTATATCGATTTAATACTTCTATTAAATTTCTTTAGCTTTTCTTAGAAATAATTACCGATGCATATACTAAAGCTGGGCTTGTTCTAGAGAAAGATGCTAATCAGAAATTAAAGGTATTGTATATGATCTTTCTGCTGTGTCTGCTTTTGGCACTCTTAATTTTGGTTGTTTTTAGTTTCGATTATATATCCCACTGTAAGAGTTAATACGAGAGTCTTGTTCTTTTGAATTGCAGTTGCATGCAACCGCGATGAATGCCAGGCATAGGAAAAGGTGCTGCTGCCATTTCTGTAGTGTTTTAAAGTTTCTTTTACTCCGGTGTTTATTAGGTGCTCCGAAGTGTTGGGGTCCTTAAGTGTTTGTCCCTTTAAAGTTTCTTTTGCGTGTGGGTGATATATGAGATTACAATATGCAGGAAGAATCGAACGAGAAAGTTTCAATCCTTTGACGCCCGTGGCATTTTCAAGCAGTATGGATCCAAGGAATGGGGAGAGTATCTTATCCGTGAAGCTCATCTTTCACAAAGGTTTGTGTTTGATGACAACGGATATTACCATTGTTGTGCTTCTATACCTTTCCCTGAAACATATGAATAGACTGATTCACAGACACTCGAGATGTACGTTTTCTTATCTTGGGTAGGGGACAATATGTATGTAATTAAGATAGGAAGTAGGCTATGGTTAATAAATTCACTCTTGTTTTACTAGGTTTCAGACTGAAATCTGCAACTCCCATATTTTTGTGTTTCCTCTGATTCATGTACAATGACTTCAACTGGTGCTCCATTTCACCAAAGAATAATTTTTTCTTTCTTTCGGCTTGGAGCAGATATATTTGTTCATTTTTAAATTCCGCTGTGTCAACTTGTTACACTTGTCCATGGAGACCTTTGAAGTCTGAAGAACAGTGTAAGCTCAACTATAAACACTTGCATGCACATAGTTTCTTTAGCCAATAATACACTGACTGAAACCATTCATCAAGTGAGTTTCCCATATGAATCTTCAAGTGAGTTTCACATCAAATAATAGACTTTGAACCAAAATATTTATATGAACCAAAACAAAGCATGTGAACATCAAATTTTATAGACACTATAGGAAAACAAAACCAAAACAAAGGATACTGTAAAAACCTGCAAACGAAACTGAAATATAATTAGGTATTTGGATAGCCTTCTAGTCAGTTTTCCTTGCATAGATGCTTAAGTAATTTTTCGGCTTGATTGTAACATTGCGTGCTACGATAACGCTGTGTTTAACACGATAATAACGTGGTGTCATGAGTTCGCATGATAAATCTACTTTACCAACCAACTAAACTTTTGTACAAATGTAATCCAACATCATGTTGTGTACGACATTCAGATTAAGAAGTAGAACCAAAATCATATTTATTGATTCACCATTCTCTAATGACATGAATCATATTTGTTGATTCAATGTCTTGGGTTTGAAGCTGAAGAAAAAGTCTTGGATTTTGAAAATGAGTGAAAACGTATTAGAGAGAATATACAGAAACCAAAATTCTAAATATATAAGTAGCACAAGGGTAGCACAAGGGTTCCATCATAAATTTATGTTTGTAACGTTACCTAACATGGTTCCATCATAAATTGTAGAAATTGGACGATGACAAGATATATGAGATCTTGGTGGAATTTTAATAAATTATATTTACTATGGATTGAGAATTTAGCAAAACGTGAACGGTTATCGGAATGAATTTTATAAAAAAAATTGTTGGCACTGACAGTCACCAAAACCTAATAAAAATTTGTAATTGAGTTACGTAGAAGTAAAGTTTAAATTTTTATATATATAAAAGTTACATAAAAGTTAAAATGTATATTTTTACTTTATGTCTGACTAAATCTGGTATTAATAGGGAAGGGAGCGATAAGTTAGAGGGAATGGAAACCAAAAGAAATGGTGTGACTGATATGCTATTAATAGGGAGTTTTAATTACAATTATGGCAGTTAATGAAATACTTGGAATAAATTATAAATAAAATATGAAGTATGATGGCAACGATGTAAAAACATAGGAATATTATGACCTCTTATATCCTACTACTCATTTAAGTTTGAAATTGGGTTTTGCATATAGGTTTATAGAATGATAAGTATATGTCTAGGAAATAGAAATTGTAGAGACCTATATTGGACAAGCCTTTTATAATAATATATAATATGATGAAACTAGTTACCTCCACGAATTCTTGATCTCTTGGACAATCTCATCAATCTCTTTTGTTATGGACTATACCGCGTCTATCTCTATTATTGTGGTGGGCAATCAATCCACCTGAACCGATGAAACCAGCCAATTCAAATTATAATTATCGGTTTAGTTTGATTTTAACTAGGAAAAGTTAAAGGATTTAAAAACAAGGTCAGACTGTATATAGTTTGGTTTAGTTTAATTTTGAACTATTATGAAATATTCAAAATACCACAAACTACCCATATTTAATGAAATATAAAAAATGAAACTATTTATTAAATAAGGATAACATACCCAAAATACGCCTTTGTCTCTCCTTCAATCTCTTTCTGGAATCAGCTAGATAAGTTTGGATTTCTTGTGCTTCTCTGCTCTCAGTTATTCAGGTGAGTTTGATTTCGATTTCTCCAACCGTGTATTTCAATTCAATAACATTAAAATTTTGAAAATCATGCAGTACAGAAACTTAAGGTTTCAGCTAATGTTCTTTTAAAGATGATTATCTATACTTCGCTAATTTTTTATTTTTGTCATTTCAATGGAATCATTTAGTGCATTTGTAACATTTTGTTATGAATGATAGACGTTGGCTATGAAACTCTATGTAAATTGCAGTTGTGTGAATTTCAATGGAATCATTTAGTGCATTTGTAACATTGCTTTAAGTAGTTGCTTCCACTCTCATCAATGGCATGATTATGAGAGTGATAGAGTTGTTGTCTCAAATGCTATGTAGATTGCAGTGGTTTGGTTTCTATAACAGAGAGGTATGTTGAAGTAGACTTGTTGAATGTTAGATTTCTTGCAAATTTTGACAATTATACTCGAAGTTTCTGTAGGCCCTGAGGTTAATAAAATATGCGGTGGAAGTATGGTGCTGAGTTCAGGAATCAGGAGGGATATATGCAAAGAAGATCAGTGGCAGTGGGCTAGTGGGCCGATTATTTCACTTTACTAATGTACAAATGTTAATATTGAAGATTTTCCTGTTTGTTGAATAGTTGACTTTGCGTCCTAATGCTCGTCTTGGGTTGTATAGGTCGGTAATTTCAAGTCAGGTGGTTCCTCAGAAATTACCCAACTCTGATCCAATTTCGAGTGTAACATTGTTCCACTACAGGGATTTCATTAGGGTTCAATTACAAACCAACTATTTTGTTATATATATGTTTGGGGGTGGTGAGAATTCACCAAACTCGGGCGCCTTTCGGAAATAGAGAATTGGTTGGGCATAAAGAATAGAAGTCGGCCGGGGTGAGAGGCTTGAGATGCGGCCCGGGGTGTGGAAAAAATGCGGCCGGTTTTCTACCTGGTTGGGAGAGCACGGCGGGGTCTATTGTGAAATGCGGCTGGGTGTTGTGACTTGGGAGTTCCAAGATGAAGCGGACGAGGTTTTTTGTTTAGGCGAGGGCAGATTTGTTGGGTCATGCTTGAATGTGGCTTTCCAAGCATGATATAATCTAATATATATATATTAGAAAGTGAATGCAAAACGTGTAACCAAGCTGGAATTCAAAGCCTTCATCATTGTATGCTTTTATTATATTATAAAGTGAGTAAGTAAATGCGGCCAAAGCTTGGAGTTCTTTGGAATTGATGTGGCCAAGAAGTTTTTGTAAAGCAAATTGCAAAGGTGCGGTGGGGCACGGCTGGAATTACTAGGATATCTCGGCGGGATTTTGTAGAAGTTGGACGGAATTTTGTAGAAATTGCGGCCAGATTTTTTTGGTTTGGGACAAACACAATTTTGGAGAATGGCGGCCGGGGTATTTGGTTCCTTTGCAAACCAGGCCGGAAGGGTTTTGAGTTGGGAATTAATTGACTTATTATATATATGTATATATATAAAAAGTGAATGAACATGTGGAGGTGGCATACCTCACCCAGGCACCTTGGAGAAATCCGCCGGGCTAGGAGCTGAAAAAATGCGGCCGGGTTCTTGGGCAAAGGTGTGGCGGCCGAGTCTTTTAGTTTGGAATATTAGAATTGTTGTGGCTGGAGGGTTTTTGCTTAAGCTCTCCCCATCATCCTACTTCATGATAGTATAATATGTATATGTATATAAATAAGTGAATGAGGACATGCGGCCAGATTGGAAAGTATAAGCCTTCATCATCCTTATGCTATTATATATATGTAATGAGTATTGAAAGCATTCAAAGTTGGATGTTTGGCTGAAAGTTTCTTTCTCTTGCTTTTATATATATATATATATATATATATATATATATATATATGTAATTGAGGAGCTTGCTTTCCAGGATTTGACCAACAAGTGGCTATAAAGTAATAGTAATATATTACTTTGGTAATATAATTATTCATGTGGGAGGCATTCCACTCATCGTTTTGGCGGAAATTAGTAAGACAGTTATCCATCATGCGGCCGACAAGGTATGGCCATATACACAAAAAATAGAGAATTCCTTTGCCAACGGTTCTCAACCAAGGCTAAAATTTCCAAATATTCATCATGCGGCCGATATCAAATATTTGGAGTTCACATGCCACTTAAGGTTGCTTGGAGTCTTAATCAAGTCCAAAGCTCAGCCTACAAGTTCCAGCAGATGTTTTCCTACAAGTTGCGGAGTTTAAAGACATGAAGACATTAATATTGGGAAGATTTCCAAGATATCGGGTAGTTCGTGCCTAGAGCTCCGGAAAGCATTAATATCGGGAAGATTTCCAAGACATCGGGAGGGTTTTCAAGACAGAATTAATTGTAAGGCCAAACCCATGAGCTGAAGGATCTCTATAAATAGGTCATCAGAAGAAGAGAGAAGGACCGCCAACTGAACACCCAAAATCTATCTCTTTATCTTGTACTTTTCAATTCATAGTCTAGGATTTTATCTTTCAAGCTATTCAGATTATGGAGTTCTTCGTTTTTCTAGTGTAAGCTTACTTTCTTGCAATTTAATTTCAATTGTCTTTACATTCCAGTTTAATTCAAGTCTTTATCGCTTTAATCTATTTTATCGCATTTACATTTCTGTCATTTCGTTTATGCATTTACATTCACTACCCTTATCACAAAAATCCTAAAAATAGTCATACAAAGCTCAATCATCCTTGACCTCAAGGAAGAAAAACAATCTAGACCAAGATGAGGTTTCTTGCTTGGTCGATCAATCGTTTGATTAAGACGTCAGAAGCGCAAAACACACTCACACAATCTTTCCATCCAAGCCGGTTTGGTGGTGGCACGTCTACGCATCTTGAGAGAAGAAGGACCAAAAACTCTTTCCATTGGCCTATCCGGCTGAAAAGAGGGAAACATCATTTGGCACGCCCAGTGGGACTAGAAAAGAATTGTATGGTTGTAAACACTAGGAGGAATCCTAGAAGAGATCAATAATTTGAAGAGTCTAGACTTCATTCGGAATCAGAGTTGAGCATGGTTGGTTCACTTCCTACGAATTCTCAGCCACAAGATGTTCCGAACAATCAGCAAGGCCAAATGGCCTTGGCCGAAATGCGGCCGTTGATCTCGACCACGTGGTGGTCGAAGATGTTGTGGAAGCCGCTGAAGGACCGGTCTTGAGACCAAGTTTGGCCACATCGTTGGAACTCCAACAACTCTTCCGTACGATAGAAATGTCGAGCAATCAAAGAATGCAAGAGGCTGCTCAAACTATTGCTCAAACAGTTGCTCAAACTTTGGCTCAAACCATGGCCACTCAGAATGCTCAGTTCAATGAGAGATTTAATCGATTGTTAGGCCAACAAAATGACCAAAATGGGAATCAGGCGGCAAATGGAGTGCCAGGGCAGGGCTTCAAGTGGAGGCCCAACCAAACATCTTTGGGGCGAATCCGCCTCAACCAAATGCACCAGCTGGAGGCAACCCAGCCCCGCGGTCAATGTTCTGCCGATGGGTAATAACCCATATGCGGCGGCCAATCAATTCCAAGGACTCCCAGTTCAACCAATTCCGCCCACAAGTTCACCAGGGACAGGGGCCAATTTCGCTGGGCCTCATATAAATCAATTCGCCGAAGTGGGTGGATGGAATAATCTTGGTGGGAATAATCCATTACTAGGAAATCAAGCAATCGACCGAGGAGTGGTCGAGCAGATGATCCAAGATATGGTGCCTCATGCTAGAAGAATTGGTAGACCCATCTACCGGAGGCCATATCCGGAGCATTTTGATCAAGAGGAATTTCCACGAGGATTTAAAGTCCCGGATTTTGCATTATTTTCAGGAGACGGACTCCAGTCAACCGTGGAGCATATTGGTCGATTCACCGCTCAATGTGCCGAAATCGGACATCGCGAGGTTTTGAAATTAAGGCTATTCCCGAGCACCCTCACGGGGGCTGCTTTTTCATGGTATGTCAAACTTCCTCAGGAACTCTGTTCCAATTGGCAGACCATGGAGCAAATCTTCCACAAACAATTTTATCGGCCGGAGCCAGACGTGTCAATGGCCGACTTGGCCAAGATGCGCCAAGGACCAAACAAGTCAGTCCAAGAATACTTGGGGAAATTCAAGAGAAGCAAGGGCTAGATGTACGGTCAACATGCCTGAGCATGAGTTTGCAAAGTTGGCTCAAGGTGGGTTGTTGCTCGACCTCGGAAGAAGTTCGAGGGTATTGAATTCCGACTTTCTATAAAGGAGGAACAACAAAGAATCGGTCGACAAGTCGACCGACTTTCTATAAAGATCTGCCAAAACCTTCCACATCTAGAACCATGGCTGTCCACGCGGTGGATGTAGAAAATGTGGACTCAAATGAGGCAGACGATGAAGTCTTGCTAGAAGAGGAAGAAGAATTGGCGGGGATAAACTTGGCTGAAATCGTGGTCAGCGAACCGCGCGTATGCAAGGCTTTGTCCAAAGCTTCCAAGGATTAGAGGCCGGCAACGGTCCAAATTTCTAAGTTTAGCGGAACTTCTCAAAAGGGAGTTCGGAACCAAGTCCTATACCTTTGACATTTCGAAGGCCGAACTAATCTTCGACCAACTTTTGAAAGAAAAGATGATAAAATTGCCAAATGGTCATGATATTCCATCGGCTAATGAACTTAGAAACAAGACTTTTTGCAAATGGCACAATGTATGGTCTCACGCGACTAACAATTGCCTTGTTTTTCGGAATGTCGTGCAGGATCTCATTGATCGAAAGATCTTGAAATTTCCAGAGAAAGCTGCGATGGGTGTTGATCAGAATCCATTCCCAAGTGCTCAGGCCAACATGGTGAATGCCAACTTCCCAAGGCCAGATCAACCTCGACCAAGATTAGACTTGGGTGGCTCCGGAAAGGCAGCAGCTAGAGAAAAGCAAGGGAGAACCTGATGGATCCTAAGGCGAAGGGTAAGGCCAAAATGTACCCAGAAGTGACAAAGGCTCTAGATGAGAAAATGCCAATTATGGAAGAACCTCCCAAGGCTATTGTGCTATGCAGCCGATGTCAATGTGAGGTCTCAGTGGAGGTAGTTCTACCAAAACCCAAAGAGTCAGCCAGGGAACCGACTAAGGAGATGATCAAGGATCAAGCCCAGATAGGTAGACCAAGAAGTGCTGGAAAAAACATGATCAAAAGTTCGGCCGGGAATTACGGCCCATATAGCCCAAGGGGCACGATGGAGATGAGGCCGAACAAACGGCCATTACATGAGTACCAAGATAGGTACGAAAGGCCGCGATATCAGCCTAAGAGAAGAAATCATCATATGCCACTCAAGTATGAAGATGTTGATCCGCTAAACCCAAGCCAAAGTAAAAATAGAAGCATGTGGGTTTCGGTGGGAGAAGGAAAGAATCGAGATGTGGCTTATGTGTCAAGACGTCGCCCATCTGATGGTAGTGGTGTCCCAACTTTCAAGATGCCAAACACAAAGGCAGGACAATGGTATAGGAGTAGAGGTTCGAAGTTGCCTCCGATACCATTGAGCAAAACTCAAAGAAGAAGGGCTCAGAGACAATATGCTGCCACTTGTAAAGCGGAGTTTGAGTGGGCGGACGAGAGGCAAGCCCAACTTAACCGATTGGTCGACCTTCGAGAGAAGCTTCGACTGGAAGAGTTGGAGTTCGCCAAAGCTGATGCCGTGGCCCAGGAGATGAAAATACATCGACAATGGGTGAGTTAGAGGCAGCAGCGGCCGAGGAGATGAAAATACATCGACAATGGGTGAATGGTCAAGTTGTGGTGACAGCCTTAAATGAGCCAATGTTGGAGTTGGAGGCTCATTTGACCGGAGCTTTTGAAGTAAACAATCTCAAGGCGGAATCTGGCAAGCCAACGAAGGTGTTGGACGATGAGTCATCAAAAGTTGAAAATTTTAAAAAGATTCAGCCCAAGGCCAATCCTTCGACCTCCAAGAGGCAAGTACCAATTAAAGTGGCATCACCACCCGTGGTCAAGGAGAAAAAAGAAAATAACCATGAAATGGTCGAGGATGTCAGAGGAAAACCCCAGACGACAGAAGATAAGCTGACGGCGGAGGAGGACCAAGTCATGGTCGATGTCCAAACATCCGTAGTGGAAGAAAAGGTCGAACCAACGGCCAACGTAGAAAGCTGAAAGAGACTTCAGAAAACCTAGGAGGCACTTTGGCCAATGATGAAGGACTTTATGGGGAGAATGAAGAGTATGGTGATGACGAGTATTTTGAAGACCTCCAGAAGAAGCTATGGAGCAACTAGCTAATGAGTGTAGGGAAGAGATTACCAAGTTGGAAACTGAATTGAAGACAAATAAGACCAAGGTTAGGTTTGGGGACTTCGACGAGGTCGATGCTATGGTGGTCACACTTCCACTATTTTTCGAAGCTCAGCCAGGTCAACCAAACTCCATGGAGGGAGATGTTTTTGATGAAGTCGAGTCCATGGTTCAGATTGGAGAACCAAAGGAAATCGAGGAAATTCAGGAGACTCGAAGGCAGAGGCAACTCAACCTCAAATTGTGATGCCGAGTGCGGAGAAGAAAGTGTGCTTTGAAATGCCCACCAAGAAGATGTCTTCCCACCTTAAACCTTTATACGTAAATGCACACTTTGATGGGGTTCCAGTGAGTAAAGTTATGGTTGATATGGGAGCCACTGAATATCCTCCCAGCCTCGGTGATGAGGAAATTAAAGAAAAGTTCGGAAGAGCTAATTCCAACTGAGACAACGGTCAGTGGCTTTGTGGGAGACACCACAATATCAAAAGGAATCATCCCACTCCAAGTCAGAGTAGGGGAAAAGGTCAGGGTGACAACCTTCTTCGTGGTGGAAATAACAGCTCACTTTACCGCATTGTTAGGACGAGATTAGATTCATGGAAATATGTGTGTCCCTTCCTCGCTCCATCAAACTCTACAGTTTTGGCATGAGGATGGGAGCGTGGAAATGGTTCGGGCCGACTCACGGCCTTTCATTGCTTCAGCCAACGCGGTGGAGGCCAGGTTTTACGAGGATGATCTTGGTCCTCTTTATTTTACAGGGTCAGATATGAAACGGCCGACCTCCTGGAGTCTCGGCCAAGAAGTTGATAGGCTTGGGGGCACACGATGCCCAAGCAGATGGGGAGCGCCCCACGATGTCTGATTTTTTCTCTCTTAATGATTGATACAACCATGAAAGAAGAGAATAGAGCCACGGTGGAAGACACCTTGAGACGGCTATGTGGTTTTTGGGCCGAGAAAGCGGCCGAGCATGGGTCCACCGCTCATTTGGTTGAATTCCTCCACGAAGGCCCTGAAGATGATGCGCTTGAAATTGAGGAAGTGGAGTTGGCACCAACTCAGATGGATGATTCAAAGGCGGAAGTCCAAGACCCTTTGTTGGAAATCAACTTGGGGACGGAAGACAATCGTCGGCCAATCTACATCAGTGGTCTGTTGGAGCCAGAACTTCGGGCCAAGATGGAAGAGCTTTTAAGAGAGTTCAAGGATTGCTTTGCTTGGGATTACACTGAGATGCCTGGACTAAGTCGTGACTTGGCCGAGCACCGTCTGCCAACAACGGAGGATTTCAAGCCCTTCAAGCAGCCACCTCGCCGAATGTCGGCGGAAGTAGAATTACAGGTCAAGGAGGAAATTGTAAGGCTTGTTAAACCCAAATTTATTAGGCCAGTAAGATATGTGGAGTGGCTTTCTAATATTGTACCTGTAAAGAAGAAAACGGGAGCAATAAGAATTTGTGTTGATTTTCGTAACCTTAATCTTGCAACTCCCAAAGATGAATATCCCATGCCTATGGCGGACCTCTTAGTTGATGGGGCGGCCAAGCATGAAATTTTATCCTTCATGGATGGACACTCCGGCTATAATAAAATTTTCATAGCCGAAGAAGACATTCACAAGACAGCCTTTAGATGTTCGGGTTCCATTGGAACCTTTGAGTATGTCGTGATGCCTTTCGGCCTAAAGAATGCCGGAGCCACATACCAACGGCAATGAATTCCATCTTCCATGATATGATCGGTCGAAACTTAGAAGTTTATATCGACGATGTGGTGGTGAAGTCGGAATCGAGACCAGGCCATTTGAGTGACCTTCGATTAGCCTTCGAGAGAATGCGAAAGCATCAATTGAAGATGAATCCAAAGAAATGTGCCTTTGGGGTTTCCGCCGGAAATTTCCTAGGATTTTTGGTACATCAAAGGGGATCGAAATTGATAAAAATAAGGCTAAGGCCATCATTGATGCACCTCCCCCAAAAAACAAGAAAGGATTGCAAAGCTTGCTAGTCTAAATAAACTTCCTCCGGAGGTTTATAGCTAATTCCGCCGGGAAATTCGAGCCTTTTTCATCTTTGCTAAAACTCAAGGATGATGAGAAGTTTCGATGGGAAGAAGTTCACCAAAAGTGCTAATCCCGCCGAAGCGAGGCCGACCTTTGAAGTTATATATTTTGGCTGCAGAAAATTCCATCGGAAGTCTGTTGGCCCAAGACAACGATGAGAAAAAGGAGCAAGCAGTGTACTACCTAAGCCGAATTCTAACGGTCACCGAAAGAAAGTATTCACCGGTGGAGAAACTTTGTTTGGCCTTGTACTTCACCGCAACAAAGTTAAGACACTATATGTTGCCTTCCGTGGTGCATATAATCGCCAAGACTGATTTGATCAAGTACATGCTCACTCGGCCAATCATTAGAGGGCGGATTGGGAAATGGACGATGGCATTGGCGGAATTCACTTTCCGATACGTACCTCAGGAGGCTGTCAAGGGGCAAGCCTTGGCTGACTTCTTGGCCTCTCACCCTTGCGTTGAAATAGAAGATATGGACTTCTTCAAAGTCGACATGATAAGTTTATTCCCATGGCGTCTCTATTTCGACGAATCTCGAACATCAAATATGGGGGGAGCAGGTATCATCATTGAATCTCCCCAAGGATTCCGAACTCGTTATTCATTTCAATTAGACTTTGATTGTACCAACAATCAGGCCGAATATGAGGCCTTGATCATTGGGTTGGAGATTTTGAGAGAGCTTCGAATAAGTAATGTGTCGATCATGAGGGATTTGATGTTGGTTCTGAAACAACTATCCAGCGACTATAAGGTAACCAGCCAAACATTGCTTGGCTATTATGCCTTGGCCAGCCAACTAATAGAAGGTTTTGATGAAGTAAGACTCGCTCACCTACCAAGGGAGCACAACTCACAGGCCAATGCAATGGCCCAATTGGCTTCTGGGGTTCAGATCTCTGAAGGGCTTTATGAGGAATTATTCAAAGTTGAAAAACGATCATTGCCCTCATTTTTGAAAGAGGAATACCAATTGAGGTCATGGCATTGACCGTAGCTCCAGATGACTGGAGACATGACATTGTGGAGTATCTGAAATGTCCAAGTGGTTCGCATTGCCGGGCAGGTTCGGCAAAGGGCCATAAGTTATGTGCTCAGGGATGTAGAACTTTTTCGTATTGGCTCTGACGACTTACTCATGAAATGTCTGGAAAGATTGATCAGATGGTGGTTATGACTGAGGTTCATGAAGGAATATGTGGAGCTCATCAAGCAGGCATCAAGATGAGATGGTTGCTAAGGAGGCATGGGTATTATTGGCCAACCATCCTAAAGGATTGCATTGATTATGCCAAAGGATGCCAAGGTTGTCAAATGCATGGTCCGGTTCAGGCATGTTCGGGCAGGGCCCATGAATCCTATTGTGAAGCCTTGGCCTTTTAAGGGTTGGGCGATGGATGTGATTGGCCAGATCCACCCGAAATCATCTAAAGGTCACAAGTTCAT
Organism: Prunus fruticosa; assembly: GCA_018703695.1. Taxonomy (NCBI): domain Eukaryota; kingdom Viridiplantae; phylum Streptophyta; class Magnoliopsida; order Rosales; family Rosaceae; genus Prunus; species Prunus fruticosa. The sequence continues at coordinate 7,354,532 of CM031919.1, read as the reverse complement.
TTTAGTGGCCACAGACTTCTTTACAAAATGGGTAGAGGCCGTACCACTCAAGCAAGTTACCCAAGCTGAGGTGATAGAGTTTATTGAGAAAACTATCATCCATCGATTCGGATTACCAGAGTCTATCATGACTGACCGAGGAACGGATTTCGTGGGAGAAGCTGTCGAGGCAGCCGCGAAAAATTGGGGAGTTAGGATGGTTCAGTCCACCCCATACAATTCTCAATCAAATGGTCAAGCTGAGGCCAGCAACAAAGTGATAAAAGGTATTCTAGAAAAAATGATTGAGAAAAATCCCAAAGAATGGCATTCTCTGCTCTCCAATACCCTTTGGGCATATAGGACCTCTAAAAGGTCTGGCACGGGGACGACACCATTCGCACTCACATACGGCCATGACGCCGTCTTACCTCTCGAGATTTCTGTAAAATCTTTAAGGGTGGCTCGCCACGCTGAGTGGAGTAAGGATGAGTATAACCAGGCGATGGCTCAAGAGCTAGATGATCTCGACGAAGTCCGACTTGAGGCTTTGGATAAATTAAAGGCCCAAAAAGAAAAAGTGGCCAGGGTGTATGATAAGAAGACTAAAGCCAAGAGTTTCGGGGTTGGAGATTTAGTATGGAAAACCATTCTCCCATTAGGAACGAAAGATCGTAGTTTTGGTAAATGGTCTCCAACCTGGGAGGGACCTTTCATCGTCAACCAAGTTTTAGGAAAATGAGCATATAGGCTGAGTTATGAGAGTGGTCGTCTCCATGATTCACCCATTAATGGCCGTTTTTTGAAAAAATACTACCCAACGGCTTGGGAAATGGCGGAGAGATAGTCCGCCGCAAAGAAACATCTCATAATAAAACAATGATTTTTATTGGAAGATTGGGCTTCATAGGGGGATCCCTTACAAAAGATATATATATAAGTAGGCAAAGGTTTACTACAAAATAGGGCCAGGTAATGGCCTAAGGTTTAAACATTGAAGCTAGTTCTACTACATATGGTGACCGCAGGAAAAAGAACTAGCTAAGTACAAAATGGTCCATCCAATAGCCAAATATGAACCTAAGCATCAGGGAAAAGGGTGCGAAGGGCAGTTTTGAAGCTCTTCATTGCAGTATCTCCAATCGACAAGGTAGACTGGAGGTCAGCTTATTCTCTCGGTACGCTTCCACGGCTGCCGCATCTTGTCGAAGTTGAGCCTCAAGAGGCTTATTGCTCCGAACAATCTCAGAGACTTTGGCAATAATGGCGGCCTTTTTCTCTTGAAGTTGCCTCACCTGCTCATCAATATCCGCGACCTCCTGTTGCATATGGTGGGCAATCTCGATCTCTTTCCTCATGGTTGCATTACGTGAAGAAATCCGCTGCTCCAGGTCTTGGCCTACACTTTGCTCCTCCAGGAGAGAACGGCGACGGGGGATAAACTTCTCCACCCGTCCAAAGAGATATGTGATCATAGCAGCTGAGCATGGGTCTAAAAAGAAGCCGGAGTTCGCCAAGGTCTCAATGGCAGTCTTGAGATTGTCCCTCTCATCCTTGTCCTCTAGGGACATGAGATCCCTATCCCTGTATGACCGAAGTAGGGCCTCCGCCCCTGAATTTGGTAGACCCCCGGTCGTAGTGGAAGAAGTGGCAAGGCGAGTAGAAGCCTCCGCCGAAGATGTAGATGCATCCCACCTGATCGAGGAAGTCAAAAATGTCACCAGAGGGCTGCGATGAAAATGAGCATTATATTTTCAAGTAGGGAAAGTGAGTTGTGTATGTATATATGTATGCATTTCTTGTTTTCATACCTCGATCAGGGGATGATTGAGGTGTTTCTTCGTGAGGGACCATGGCCAAGCTCCCACTATCCACCGCCGATGGATTCATGGTAATCTCGGCGGGAGTAAATGATGAAGATTCTCCAACCTAGCAAATGGGTATGAGGGCTAAAATAATGGCACATATATTTGAAATAAACATGAAAGTGTCGAGGCTTACCTCGAGTGGGAGTTCGGACGGGGTAGCATCGAGCACCAAGGCAGGAGCTACCGAGGTTAGCATAAAGATGGGCTCAGGTGGTGCACTTCCGTCGGTGGGAAAAATGGACCGAAATAGGACCTCAGTGACCGCGGTGTCGGCCGAAGAAAGTTCAGGGCCAGAAATGGGCCGCTGACATGTTTGAACATTGAAAATAAGAAGTTGCAGGCAAATATAGAAGAAATTTTAAAAATAAGAATTTCAATGAACCTGGGAGTTTGGAACGTGTGGGAAGTCTTCCTCTGCAGTTCGGTCACGTGCTCCAGGGCGTGATCCTCGGGCATGGGAATAGTCTCGTGTGACCCCTGTTGAAACCTCTTCTAGGTGTCCAATGGAATTGACCTCGGTCGACTAAGTTTGAAAATGTATTAAGCATAAAAGAAGTAAAAGGAAATTCAAACGGCTAAGGAGATGAAGCTACCTCATCCTCGCCCATCGAAGTCATGACTTGCACCCTAATTTCTGTCTCAGGTGCGGAAGGTTGAATTTCCTATATTTTTGGGCGCACAAGTAAGTTTGAGCCAATAGAATTAATAAATGAAAGTGCGAAGAGGTATAAGCTTACCAATGCGACGGGCTGAGTAGTGGCCGATTGCACGACCTCAATCAAATGAGAAGGAGAAGGTTGCTCTGCCAGCCTGGGGAACCTGCAACAAGTTTCAAATTATAAATTTAAAAAAAAAAAAAAAAAAAAAAGGGGTGCACGGCCAAACCTTGAGGTGAAAGGGTGCGAGAGCTTTTTCAGGCCGAAGAAATGATTGTGGGGGCACAATATTTCCGGCGGGGGTGTCTGCTAAAAATTAGGAGGTTTATTTCTCTTAGAGATACCCATTAAAAATTCAGAAGGATGGAAATGCAAATCTTCAAAAAAGGCAAAAGTAATCGTGGAGAGTAGTTTACCTTGGACGGGGGCGTTGGGCCTTTTCTCACCCTGCCCAGGATTAGCATCGGCGGGATTGATGGAGCTCTCTCTCTCAATAATGTCGGCAGGAGGATTTTCCTTCCGGCCGGTGTCAGCTGTGAGAATTGAAAGGTTAGAAAATAAGAAGATAGCCAAAATTAAAATGAGAAAACGTATGAATATTTTACATTTTGCTTGGGCCTTCTTCTTCTCTTTCTCTTGCTGGTAGGCTAATGAGCATGGGCAATGCCTGAAGATTCTACCTTCAATCTCCGAGCATGGTTGAGAAAACCAATCGGCCGACATCTCTTTCCACCAATGGGTGAAAATATCAGAGTCACCAAATCGGGGATATCTAATCGGAATACTGACGGAATTCACCAAGTCTTAGTTGAAATTCGTCAAGGTGGTGACTTCTTTTGCATCCTTGAATTCTGCCCGCCAAGAAGAAAGTAGGTTGACGGAGTCCATGGGTGGAATCGGGAAGCTCTGAATGAAACCAAGTTGATAGCCGGCGGCGGGATAGTAAAGTTCACCACCACAATGATAATTGCTACCTTTGTTCACCATTAGGCCGTACGGAAGATCTCGGCTAATGAGGATGCTCTCCCACATATTATGCCTCTCCTCCTTTGTCTCTGCCATTGAATATGAGGAAAGATCCATGGCTAGATAATCCGGGAAACGGTGATTTAAGCAAATAGAAAGATGCTCAATGGTCCTATCCTGGCACTCATAGAAAAAGCGAAAGCAATCCTCAACATAATGCTTCCGGCATGGGGTGTTGAGAAAGGTTGGACCCAGAAGAGCTTTATCGTTAGGGCAAACGGTGGCGGGACTTAGTTCCGGAAAATAGAGCTGGAGCCACAATTGAAAAATCTATATAGGGCCAGAAGCATGGTAATCCATGGGTTTAGTAATTACCTCACGGAGCCCTCTATAAAGATAGGCAAGAAAGATTGGGCCCATGGCCATCTGCAAGTACTTCCGCCAAGGCTTGGAATTCCTTAGTAATCCCCCGGATCTTGAGCATGCCAAGAACTTGCACAGCCACATCACCAGAAAAGCTACATGCTCAGTGTAGGATACGCCATTGATGGAAGGGGGGTCGTTGGGCTCTCCTCTATGACCACGATACTTTTTCACCCAACTCCCAGAGGGTTTGATCGACTTATGAAAATCTAAGCACACTTTGGCCTCCGGAAGGTTGACGGCCGAGAAATCGTCTCCATGAGGGCGAAGGCCGGTGATAGCGGCCAAGTCTAGTAAGTTGGGTGTCATCATCCCAAAACGGAGCCTCATGCAATTGGTGGATGAAGACCAAAAGCATAGTGCCGCGATGACAAGAGATCGGTCGCAAGGAAAGGCGCTTCCCGCACATAGGAGCAATGTATCATAGATTCCAATCTTCTTCCAATGCCCTTTTAATTTGGGTTCTAAAACTTTGAACCAACGACACCAATCAAATTTACCTCCCGCCGGGCTTGACTGGTCGGATTTCCCGCGCGGATGATACTTTCTTTGGTGGGGCATCTTTACTTGCGGTGGAATCCTTTTTTATGAGGTTTCCCGTTGGCCAACCTTTGAATGGCTTAGAGCTCTTCCAAGCAGTTGCTCATGTGAAGTCTGAAAGATAAGTTGGGCCATTTCTCTGCTTAACCCACATGATCGGTGCATATTTACATATCATTTTGTACCCTTCTAACTTATGATTTAGTTCTGTTTTTGAGTTAAACTTGTGCTTTTAATAAGTTTTGTGCTTGTTTCAGTGTTATAAGCTTGAGACTCACTAATTGCATTTTGGAGACAAGTTAGCTCAAAACGGTGTCTGCAAATCAGTCAACTTCACGGATTGGACTGTACTTACTCAAGAAGAACCAGATAATGAGCCATACATCATTGGAAAGCTACGGAAGTCTATTTTCTGTAGAATTTTACGGTTCATGATTCCGAGTCTTCTAGAGAAAATTATACATGTTTTGGCAACTTAAGGTCAAATTCGGCAGCATCTGCGTTACTGGGCCAAAAATCACATTTGAAGACCTTTCCGATTTTTCCTTGAGTTGGGCTGCATATTCTTGGAAAGATAAGACAAAGAGCTTCAAGATCCATATTTTTCCAGATTTTTCAGACTGGATCCACAAGCCCAAAACGAGCCCACAAGCTGGCTGCAATGCATTGTCATGCATGACATATGCATGATGAAGTGTTGTTGATTGTGGGAAAGTTTGGTGAAGCATATTCAATACCTATATTTGAGTGGAATTTTGCAGCAGCCAAATGAGCCAAAAGATGATGAAGTGAGAGTTGCAACACTAAGCCTAAAGACAAGAGGAATTGTTTTCAAATGTAATTGTGTGTTAGGTGAAGTTAGTGTGGTTAGTGAATTCAATTGTATAATTCAGATTTTCACTTCCCCTAGGCCTATAAATAGGGAACTTCTCTAAGCTTGTAATAACACCCCAAGGGGGGGAGCTCTCAAACACTTCTCTAGAGCTCCCTTCCCTTCTCTCCCTCAAATTCTCTTAGTTTCCCTTTGTAGTTCTCAATTGTTGTAATAAGATCATTCTACTAAATTTTCTTTGTACTAAATCTCAAACACTTTTCCTTTCTCTTCTTCTAAATTCTTCAAACACTCTCTTCTCCAAACACTTCCCAAACACTTCTCCCATTTCCTTCATCAAATTCTCTAAAGCTTTCAAACACATGTTCTTCCAAAATCCACAAAGTTCTCAAACATCTCTCTACTTTCTTCTCTAAAGTCTCCATGTCTCAAACACTTCACAAACACCCTTCTCTACCTTCCCTAAGTTCTCAAACTCTCCAAGTTCACAAACATTCTCCAAATTTCCCAAACACCTTCTCTTCCAAAATCCACAAAGTTCCCAAACACCACATTCCTTGCCTTTCCAAAATTCTCTTCCAAAATTCTCCAAATCTCTCAAACACTTCTCCCCTCTCTAAAGTTCTCAAACACTTTCCTTCCTTCCTCAAATGCTCTCTTTAATGTTCTATAAGTTGTAATTTATTTTTCTTGTAATGTACATTCTTTCTTCTTCTTTTGTTTTCATTTTTGTTTTGTGTAGGAAAATTAAATTGGATCATTCAATCACCAATCCCTGTGGAATCGACCTCGCACTTACATATGCTATACTATCGAACGGCTCGTGCACTTGCGAGTATCACAAGTTGAGGATGCAGCTGAATTCATTTTGGCGCAGCTAAATCTACGCAACACCACACCTTTGCCACCTCCTCCGGATAGGTAGAGAAAAATGGGCCGAGAATATATTGGGCGGAATTGGGAAAGGCATTGAGGAAATAGGCGAATACTTGCTTGCCCAAATCTTTGTCCATGGCCACCTTCATATCTTCAAAAAATTGGGCACTGTCACTTGAAATGGATTCCATCCTGCAAACATGAAGTAGAATCGAGTCAAAGGAAAATATAGTGACGAATGTGAGATTCGAATCAAGAACGCGAAGAACATCATGGCACTATTCATACATTCAAAGTTTCAAGCCAACACGTTTCAAAGCTACAAATTCATCAAAATCATAACAAAATCAACCGAGAATTAGTGCAACATACCTGGCAACTTGCAAATTTCAAGCTTGACGTTGGTTTTGGTGGATTTGGTGTGTGAAATGATGAATGTGAAAATGAGGAGGATATGGGTTTTGAAGGAAAACCTGCTAAAATCTATGGCTATGGTGGGATTGCTAGGGTATTTGTAATGCCTAGAATTTTTAACAAAGGTCTCCCCAATTTAATTTCGAAGCTTAATCACATGCAAGCCAATTATGAAAGGTCTTGAGTTTCAATTTTCTTACCTCTACACCAATTCAGAGCTAAATAAATTGAGGGGGCAATGTTTGGGGGTGGTGAGAATTCACCAAATTTTGGAGCGCCTTTCGGAAATAGAGAATTGGTTGGGCATAAAGAATAGAAGTTGGCCGGGCTGAGAGGCTTGAGATGCGGCCCGGGGGTGTGAAAAAATGCGGCCGGTTTTCTACTTGGTTGGGAGAGCACGGCGGGGTCTATTGTGAAATGCGGCTGGGTGTTGTGACTTGGGAGTTCCAAGATGAAGCGGACGAGGTTTTTTGTTTAGGCGAGGGCAGATTTGTTGGGTCATGCTTGAATGTGGCTTTCCAAGCATGATATAATCTAATATATATATATATATATATATATATATATATATATATTAGAAAGTGAATGCAAAACGTGTAACCAAGCTGGAATTCAAAGCCTTCATCATTGTATGCTTTTATTATATTATAAAGTGAGTAAGTAAATGCGGCCAAAGCTTGGAGTTCTTTGGAATTGATGTGGCCAAGAAGTTTTTGTAAAGCAAATTGCAAAGGGGCGGTGGGGCACGGCTGGAATTACTAGGATATCTCGGCGGGATTTTGTAGAAGTTGGGCGGGATTTTGTAGAAATTGCGGCCGGATTTTTTTGGTTTGGGACAAACACAATTTTGGAGAATGGCGGCCGGGGTATTTGGTTCCTTTGCAAACCAGGCTGGAAGGGTTTTGAGTTGGGAATTAATTGACTTATTATATATATATATATATATATATATATATATGTATATATATATAAAAAGTGAATGAACATGTGGAGGTGGCATACCTCACCCAGGCACCTTGGAGAAATCCGCCGGGCTAGGAGCTGAAAAAATGCGGCCGGGTTCTTGGGCAAAGGTGTTGTAGCCGAGTCTTTTAGTTTGGAATATTCGAATTGTTGTGGCTGGAGGGTTTTTGCTTAAGCTCTCCCCATCCTTCTTCATGATAGTATAATATGTATATGTATATAAATAAGTGAATGAGGACATGCGGCCAGGTTGGAAAGTATAAGCCTTCATCATCCTTATGCTATTATATATATGTAATGAGTATTGAAAGCATTCAAAGTTGGATGTTTGGCCGAAAGTTTCTTTCTCTTGCTTTAATATATATATATATATATATATATATATATATATATATATACGTAATTGAGGAGCTTGCTTTCCAGGATTTGACCAACAAGTGGCTATAAAGTAATAGTAATATATTACTTTGGTAATATAATTATTCATGTGAGAGGCATTCCACTCATCGTTTTGGCGGAAATTAGTAAGACAGTTATCCATCATGCGGCCGACAAGGTATGGCCATATATACAAAAAATAGAGAATTCCTTTGCCAACGGTTCTCAACCAAGGCTAGAATTTCCAAATATTCATCATGCGGCCGATATCAAATATTTGGAGTTCACATGCCACTTAAGGTTGGTGGGAGTCTTAATCAAGTCCAAAGCTCAGCCTACAAGTTCCAGCAGATGTTTTCCTACAAGTTGCGGAGTTTAAAGACATGAAGACATTAATATTGGGAAGATTTCCAAGATATCGGGTAGTTCGTGCCTAGAGCTCCGGAAAGCATTAATATCGGGAAGATTTCCAAGACATCGGGAGGGTTTTCAAGACATAATTAATTGTATGGCCAAACCCATGAGCTGAAGGATCTCTATAAATAGGTCATCAGAAGAAGAGAGAATGACCGCCAACTGAACACCCAAAATCTATCTCTTTATCCTGTACTTTTCAATTCATAGTCTAGGATTTTATCTTTCAAGCTATTCAGATTATCGAGTTCTTCGTTTTTCTAGTGTAAGCTTACTTTCTTGCAATTTAATTTCAATTGTCTTTACATTCCAGTTTAATTCAAGTCTTTATCGCTTTAATCTATTCTATCGCATTTACATTTATGTCATTTCGTTTATGCATTTACATTCACTACCCTTATCACAAAAATCCTAAAAATAGTCATACAAAGGTCAATCATCCTTGACCTCAAGGAAGAAAAAGAATCTAGACCAAGAGGAGGTTCCTTGCTTGGTCGATCAATCGTTTGATTAAGAAGTCAGAAGCGCAAACACACTCACACAATCTTTCTATCCAAGCCGGTTTGGTGGTGGCACGCCTACGCATCTTGAGAGAAGAAGGACCAAAAACTCCTTCCGTCGGCCTACCCGGCCTAAAAGAGGGAAACAATATATATATATATATATATATATATATATTTTACAAAGCCACAAAAATAAAAGGAAAAATAAAAAAATGAAAGAAAATTTTACAAAGCCACAAAAAGAAAAAGAAAAAAAGAAAACCGACAAAAACTGCACACTTTTAAGAACCCGTCGTTGCTATACCTGCAGGCCAATGAGAGAAAACCAATCTACTCTACTATATATCTATGTTTGTATTGTGGCATTAAAAAAAACAGTCATCATGCACATACATATGGTACCAATGACTGAATTTATTAGTTGGAAAGCAAGATTGTGAAAAGGGTAAACCTCCTTATCCCTTGCCATTTACAATTTACAAATTTCAATACTAAAATTTAATAAATTGCATGAATTTCAAATGAAAGAGATGAACTGTTTGAACATAAAATTGTAAAAATACTAAGGACAATATATATTAATTTAGCCAAAATGCATAGAAATATAAAAAAAGAAACATAAGAGAAGAAACATGATCAATATCCAAAATGCATAGAAATCTAAGAAAAGATACATGAACTTGGCCAAAATACATAGAAATATAAGATAAGCACTCCAAGACAAGCTCTAAGAGCTAGGTCTAGGTGGGCATGGAAGATCATAGATACATACTAACTACATTCTACTTCATACTATCTCTAGCTTGCCTTTTGTCACGGCCCGCATATTGAAGGCTCAATTCAACAACTAAGGGGCTAACCTAGAGGATCCATTTGTGAAGGTCAAGCCCCACAAGAGAAGCTCAAGGCCCAGCCCGTCGGATGGATCATGATAGACCTCTTAGCCCACATGTCTAGATTTAATGTACAGTAGTATGTAGACTCCAGTTGGTGACAATAGTAGGTAGATCCCGGTTGGTGACATTGTATCTTAGGCCTCTATTGTGGTGGTAGGCGGAATAAGATCTCTATATAAGGAGGATGTCTCATCGTGTATCCTTACCTCACAACTTGTAAAGCATTGAGTAGTAATACAAGCATATATTCTCCCAAACTCTCTTATGCGTTCTTATCGTTCTTGCTCTTGCTTCTGTGTTCTTGCTTGGTTCGATCTTATTTTGTAGGAAGAAGGCTGACTTAGCTTGAAAGAAACATAAAGTGATTATATCAGACATTACCCTTTACATTTTTCCTGCCAATGATATACATACCCTATGAAATTGGAGACAATCTTGACACTGAAAATAGCAGAGGCATGCATCATTTTGCAAACACAATGATGAGATTGGGATATGATGCACATTTCAGATTTTCAACTTATTATAATGGAATTTTAAATTATAGATACAAAATTCTTTAGTAAGAATGATAACTACCCCAAGCTAAGGACGGCTCGGCATAAATTAATACAACTTCAGTTAGACTATGGCATTATATATATCCCTTTAAATACAGTATACAAATTGCTAGCTCAATGAAGAGTAACAAAATTTTGATTCCAAATCCAGCATTTCAGGTACAACGCTAGAGGAAGTTGCAACAAATTGATGACTATAAGTCTGCGTCCATCTTGAAGATGAAATTTTTTCCTCCATCTTGGAGGCCTGACATAATGCTTTTTGATAGTCACCCACCCTTCTCTAAAAAAAGTTCATCTTTCCTCTGGAGGAAAAAAGAAAGAAAATTGGGTGATGGGTGGTGAACATGCTTTTTGATAGACTTTTTTTTCGAGCGATTGTAGCCAAGAGAGGAACAATCCTCAGTCATAGGTTCTAAGCCTCAACTACAAGGCTTTTGGACCGAATTGATGGTTGAGTATGTCATTTAAAGCAAAAACCAAAACAATCCACCAATCAAAGGCATGCTAGTGTCGAGGTCAGAATGATCATTAGTACAAGTGGGTGATGAGTGGTGAATGAACTTTTTGATATTGAATTTTTAAAACAATTATGACCGAGAGAGGAACAATCATCGGCCATAGATATACATAGGCATATATAATTTGTAGAACATTAGAAATGAAAAGTTATTAACTTTTAGGGGAAAAAAAACACAAGTCATACATTTCTTGAAAAATATTAGCTCATGATAAGAAAAAAAAAACCAAATAAGAGATCAAAACATGAACTTCAAGAGCATTGCAATAAGTCAAAACATGAACTTCAAAAAATACAAGACATGAACTTCGAGAATTCAAAGTATGAACTTTAAGAAATCAAAACATGAACTTCAAGAATTAAAAACATGGATTTTAAGAAATCAAAACATAAACTTAAAGAATTCAAACCATTAGACCTGGCATTAATGTTTCGTGTTATCAGTGTTCGTGTCAACCCGCTTTTCTTAACGGGTTGACACGACACGACACAGGTAAGAAACGGGTTGAAAATGCCCAACACGAACACGATCCGCTACGATTCGCGAATCACACGACACGACACAATAAGAATTAAAATAAAAAATAAAAAAATAAAAAAAGAAATATTAAATAATTAAAAATCAACTAGTTCGTTTTTTTTAAAAAATTATACATTTTTTAATGATTTTGAAGAGAGAGAGAGAGAGAGAGAGAGAGAGAGAGAGAGAGAGGAAGAGACAAAAGAGAAGAAAGAGAAGAAGAAAAAATAAAAAAATAAAAAGAAAGAGATAAATTTACAAAAATGCCCCTGAGTTTAATGGGTTAATGGGTATTCGCGAATTTACACGACACGACACGATAACTTATCGTGTGGCTAACGGGTTAACACGATAGCAACACGACACGATAACACGGACCCGAATACTGAATTTTTTTTGCGAATTCGTATTGTGTATGATATTGCTATGTCTACAAAACATGAACTTTAAGAATTCAAACCATGAACTTCAAGAATTCAAAACACGAACTTCAAGAATTCAAAACATGAACTTCAATAGAATTCAAAACATGAAATTCAATAGAATTGAAACAAGTCAAAACATAAACTTCAAAAAATCAAAACATACACTTCAAGAATTCAAAACATAAAAAATAAACCAAATACGATATATAGTAAAGGATACATATCAGAGGACATGCATATGTGATAAGAGAAAATTAAGCAAGGCAAGATAGCTGTAACAGATGTACTCATATGTTAATTACAAATAATAAACTTAAAGATTAACATGCAATCATCACATGACTCTTAAAATATAAATTCGCGCTTCTTTCGGAAATCACAGAATGAAGAAGCAAATATAAACAAAAAACGAAGAAGCAACATAACATTGTTTGTACCATATCTGACCCTCCCCTCATTAAGTGACACGTGGATCAGAAAGACCCCAAGCTCCTAAGACTCTGAGGAAACGACATCGGCTACCGATGACGCCGTCTCACTTCAATAAGCCCCTCTCACTGGTCAGGGTATACGAACGGTATCGGCTACCGATGATGATATCTGGAATCAGGAAGCCGTCGCTTCTGATCCCGCATAACATATAATCGGCGTCGCGTACCGATTCTATAGAATTAACCTCGGAGCACCCACCCTAAATATCTAAGGACTCGTGTCAATCTCACAGGCCCTCCCACGAGTCCCACATCGGAAATAAGTACTAAGAGCATGCAAAATGCCCTTTATAAATAAGACCCCTTCACTGCAATGCAAGGGTAAGACTTTTCAGCTTGACTTATATACTCAATATATTGTCAACAGCAAGAGCTCTTAGAAACAAACTAACTTTGGCATCGGAGGGTCTTAGGCTGGTTCCACACCGGTTCCATAGACCTTACGAGTCTCGGCTTCTTTCCATTCAGGATTAGCAGCCAAGGAGAAGAAGAATCTGCATCGGACGCCCAATCGATCCCTCCAATCGTCCACATCACCTGTAAGTTGCACTCATCTTTATCTGTCAAGTTTTAGTGCAAACAGATTGGCGCCCTGTGGGAATCGCTTATCGATTAACCCATATCTCAAAACTCCAAACTCTGAGACCAAAAAATGAATCCATCATCGGCCCTCCCCATCGATGGACCGATCCTCGGCATTGGTGGCGAACCGCATCCGCTCCGCCTCAAACACCCCGAACAAAAACACCAGTTCGGCAGAGTACTATAGAAGCTCGCATGGAAACCCTACAACGGGAAATGGGGAAAATGCAGGAACACAACAATATCCTCGCCTCCAAACTCGATGACACCAGAGAGGCAGCTGCACGATCAGCAAACACACTCAACCCAACTGGAGAAAGGTCTCTGGAACGAACCATGCAGCTTCGGCAGGAGAAGTCATCCGCGCCCAGGAGCAGCCCCGTGCTCATGACAAGGGAAAACAACAAGCCACAGGAAAGCCATCTGCCTCCCAAAGACTGATTGTACCCTCCCCAAAGGCCCGTCATCCGGAGAATACCGAGTCTACTCCGAACTCCGCGATCGAATCAATGAGCAGCGTAAAGAGCGACGGCCTTCACCCATTCAAGTCCGAGCCAAACTTAATGATCAACGTCTGGAGTCCCTCGGACCGAAGTCCCCCATACGCCGAAGACACGCGCGATCGGTGTAGAAGAGACTGACGAATCGGACTACGTTCCAACCTCGCCAGGCACCACCACCTCGCGCCGATCGGGAGGCTCACCACGAGAGCACCAAAGTCGCCGACCAAGTAAAGAGTGTGATCGTCACAAGAGGCGGAAGGCAGAAACCCTAGCCGAACGGCAGGTCGGGACACAAAAGGGCACATTGCCGGGGACAGAACGGAGAACCAGCGCTCGAACACTTCGGTGACGACCTTCCCCCGACCGATCAGACCCTTCGCCTCCTCCTCCAGAAGATGAATCAGATCGAAAACGAACAAAACCAGGCTCGGACACCAACAAGGGGAAAGGTACAGCAGGGACCGTTCATCGATCGAATTCGGACGTTAAGACACGAAAAAGAAATTCAAGCACTCCGAATATCGTTCTACTCAGGGGTGGAAGACCCCGTAACTCATATCCACACCTTTCAATCAGCGTTGGGATGCATGAGGCTCACTGACGAGGGCCAATGCTTACTATTCCCTTCCACCCTGACCGAAGCTGCATTGAATTGGTTCTTCCGATTGGAGCCAGGTACAATAGACTCTTTCGAATCAGCTGGAAGCAGACCTTCCTCAACCATTTTATGATTCAGACCGATCGCCTGCACTCCGCCGATGATCTCTATACCGTACGGCAACGGGAGGATGAGCCACTAAGGGAATACGCAGCTAGATTCAGCAACGAATATTCCCGATGTCCGGAAACGGACGATAGAGCGGCCTTCAGTGCCTTTAAAAGTGGCCTCCGATCGTCTCAGTTTCGCCATCTGGTCCATAGCAGCAACTGGACCAGCTATGCGGAGCTAATGAAACAGGCAGCCATCCATGCCAAAGCCGAACATTTCAACGCAAAGGATCGGCTTCAGCCCCATCCACCGAAGTTGTACCAACCGATCGGCCTCCCTCCCAAAATTACGAACAATTCCCAGCGAATCGGACGGTGAATCAAGCTCCCTACGGAACGGCACCCCCCGCCTCTACTCCTTACGAAGGGAGAAACAAACGAAAGGACAACTTCAGGGGTCGGCAGGACAGCAATAAAAGGGGGCGGGCACGCTGCAGGCGAAGTCGCTTCGGCAGTCGGAAGAAAACCCAGCTCGTAGAAACGTTCACCTTGCTCAATACAACCTACGAACATCTCCTTATAACAGAAGGTCCTATGATACCGAAGCCAAACAACCGGAAGCTCCCTCGGCATAGCGAAAAGACACCGGAGTCTTCTGCCGATACCACCAGGACAACGGCCACGATAGAGAATCGTGCATCGCCCTTCGAAAGATTGTCGAGCGTCTGATCAACGAAGGAAGGCTGGATCAGGACCTAGGCGCGAAGACGGGAACGGCCCATCCATCCAATCGGCAGATCAACATGATCAGTGGAGGGGCACCAATTGCCGAAGCAAGCAACCGTTCCACAAAAAATTACGTCCGTGCCGTTCGGCATCCCCAGATACTCAGCGCGTAGAGGGGGGCGCAATGACAAGATTCGGCGAATCGGCTGGGAACCTATTACCTTTTCTGAAGAGGAAGAGCGAGGCATCATCTTCCCCCACTCCGATCCTATGATCATACGAGACGATGTTTTAGACTTCGATGTGGGCCGAATCCTCATAGACACCGGGAGTTCAGTCAATGTGTTGTTTGCTGACGCTTTCAAAGCTTCTCGGGTGACGTCGTGGAACCGATCGGCAACGTCCAGCTCCCATTGGCCATCGGCACTATCCCCAGACGAACGGTCATCTACACTCATTTTTTGATAGTCGATTGCCCAACGGCCTACAATGGCATCATCGGCCGAACGGCCTTAACCAAAATGAAAGCCATACTCTCACCACACATGCTCCTCCTCAAGTTCCCCACGCACGCTGGTGTAGGCCAAGTGCGAGGGGATCAGCCAGCGCACAGACGTGTTATGTATCAGCAACAAAGGAATCGGCAAGAGCTACGCTTGGCGAAGCATACTCAGCTTCTACAAGCTCTATGCCGAACGACAGGGGTCGGAGAAACGGACGATCCCAGGGATGAAGCCGTTACCCCAAAAGCACAACCTGCGAGGAATTAGAATCGGTCATCCTTTCCGAAGCACAGCCCGAACCGAGCAGGTTCGAATCGGCACTACTATGAGTTCGGCACTCGGGCCAATTTCATCAATTTTTTGCGCGAAAATTCAGAGGTCTTCGCCTGGTCGTACAATGACATGCCCGGCATCGCCCCCGAATGTCATCACCCACAAGCTCAGCATTAGTCCCAGCTTCAAACCCATCAGACAAAACGGAGGGCATACGACGCGAAACGGACGAAGCGATGAGACTCGAAGTGGAAAAACTAAGGACAATCGGTTTCATCCAGGAGGTAACCTACCCTACTTGGTTGGCAAACTTGGTCTTAGTCAAGAAACCAGGCGGTGCTTGGAGAATGTGCCAGGACTATACCGATTTAAATAAGGCTTGCCCAAAGGACAGTTTCCCTCTACCTAGGATCGATCAGATGGTAGATGCCACAGCAGGCCACGAACTTCTCAGCTTCATGGATGCATACTCAGGTTACAATCAGATATTCATGAGCCCTGCCGACCGCGAGCATACGGCATTCATCACCGACAAGGGGCTCTACCTGCTACAATGTCATGCCGTTCGGTTTGAAAAACGCTGGGGCAACATACCAACGATTGGTCAACAAAATTTTCTCCGAACTCATCGGTACCTCGATGGAGGTCTATGTGGACGACATGCTAGTCAAGAGCAAAACGGCCGATTCTCACCTTCACAACCTCTCCCTCATGTTCAATGTCTTAAAGAAGTACAACATGCGCCTCAATCCAAGCAAATGCGCCTTCGGCGTCTCTTCGGGCAAGTTTCTTGGCTTCATGATTAGCCAACGGGGCATTGAGGCCAACCCTGAAAAAATCAAGGCATTACTCGACATGCAGATACCGAAGACACAGAAGGATATTCAGAGCCTCACCGGGCATGTCGCCGCCCTAGCCCGGTTCATATCAAAAGCGACCGATCGATGCGCTCCATTCTTCAAAGCTCTTAAAGGAAGCAAACGACAGATTGTCTGGACTGCCGAATGCGACCGAGCATTCCAAGACCTCAAGACCTACATGAGCAGGGCGCCCTTACTGTCCACTCCTCTCCCTGCGAAGACCTCATTGTCTACCTTTCGGTTTCATCAACGGCGCTCAGTTCGTGCTCATCCGCAAGCCGAACGGCATAGAACTACCAATTTTCTACACTAGCCACGCCCTGCAGGATGCCGAGATCGGTATCCCGAATTGGAGAAGCTCGCCTACGCTCTAGTTCTCTCAGCACGCAAGCTTCGGCCGTATTTCCAAGCACACAGTCTTACCGTCCTCACCAATCAGCCTCTGCGCCAGATACTACAGAAACCAGAGACATCAGGTCGGCTAGTAAAATGGGCCATCGAACTCAGCGAATTCGACATTCACTACCGTCCTCGGCCTGCCGAGAAGGGTCAAGCCGTAGCTGATTTCATCTCCGAGTTAACGGCAACCCACGAGGCCGATCCCGCAAATGTCGCTCCCGACCCACCTTCAGCGACGCCAGTCGACCAGCCGACCGAAGGACCCTTTGATCCATCGATTCCTGTATGGACTCTCTATGTGGACGGCTCGTCCAACCGACAAGGCAGCGGGGCTGGCTTAGTACTCAAAGCCCCTGATCAAACAACAATCGAGTATGCAATCCGATTCCAATTCCAGGCTTCCAACAACGAAGCCGAATACGAAGCCCTTTAGCAGGCCTTCGGCTGGCAAAGGAGATGGGAGCTAAACAGCTGAAGATATGCAGCGACTCATAGCTCGGTACTTGACACAAGCCCGCGGTTGCTTCACCACTTTGCGGCATATCAAGTTCAGCAAATCCCTCGATCCGAGAACAACCATGCCGATGCCCTGTCACGCCTGGCTTCGGCGATCGACGACAAAATTGGTCGCTACGTGCCGATCGAGGTCCTCGCTCGGCCCAGCACTACGGAAGCAGAAGTACATACCGTTCGGCAGGACCCAAGTTGGATGGATCCAATCCATGCGTACCTCACCGACGGGAAGCTACCCGATGAAAGGGCGGAAGCTAAAACCCTACGACGCCGATCGGCCCCGGACCTGATTTTGAATCAGAATCTCTATCGGCGTGGTCACTCCTTACCGCTACTTCGGTGTGTAACCCCACAACAAGGGAACTACATATTACGAGAAATTCACGAAGGTGCTTGCGGCGATCATTCTGGAGCCCGATCTCTGGCTTTCAAAACCGTGCGGCAAGGGTATTATTGGCCGACCCTTCACGCCGATGCTACCCAACTAGTCCAGAAATGCGATCTTTGCCAACGCTTCGGCTCAATCCCAAAACGGCCTGCCGAGCCGCTCACTCCGATTGTAGCCCATGGCCCTTCGCTAGAGTGGGGTTTGGATCTTATTGGCCCCATGCCCCAGGGAAAGGGACAGCTTAAATTTGCCATCGTTGCCGTCGACTACTTCACAAAATGGACGGAGGCCGAAGCATTAGCAACCATCACCGCAGTCCGGGTCGAACACTTTGTATGGAAGAACCTTATTTGTCGGTTCGGCCTCCCGAACGCGATCATCACCGACAACGGCAAACAGTTCGACTCCTCTCAGTTCGACACCTGTGTCAACGATTCAACATCAACTTATTCTTCGCGTCACCAGCGCACCCGCAATCAAACGGCCAGGTAGAGGCTATCAATAAGATCATCAAAAAAGACGCTGAAGAAGAAGCTTGGCACAGCTAAGGGCGCATGGCCCGATCTACTACCAGAGGCTCTGTGGGCCATCAACACCTCGTACCGAAGGTCAACTGGTGAAACACCATTTTCCCTCGCATTCGAAATCCGAAGCTGTTGTACCGGTCGAAATCAACGCACCCATGTGCCGAACTGCATCTTACACACCGGATCAAAACCAGACGCTACTAACCTTGAACCTCGATCTCATCGAGGAACACCGTTCAAACACCCAACTTCGGAATGCCGCATACAAGCAACGGACTTCACGATACTACGATTCGCGCGTTAAGTGCCGATCGTTTAAAGTGGGGGGACTGGGTCTTACGAAAGGTCTCTCTCGCCACAAAGGATCCCAAAGTCGGCACCCTAGGTCCTTCGTGGGAAGGACCCTACGAAGTCGTCACGGTCTCCCGATCCGGTACCTACCGATTACGTGGCACCGATGGACAGACCCTCGGCCATCCCTGGAATGTGGAACATTTGAAGTATTATTACAAGTAATCTGCCCTTCGGTTCCAACTTTCGCATTCTATACATACGGCATCAAAATAGACTTTGAAATGGAATGAAAGTTCAAAATAGTGCCGAACGCTTGAATTAATTAGAATATATGGATCATAACCTCCTATATAGTGTTATTTTTTATAGGGCTTGAATTTTTCAAATAATCTTGACTTCTAGGGAGTTAAGTTTTAAGAGAAGCGATCAAGTCTAAGGCCGCAGGGAAGGAAGACTCCGAAAAAGTCATCCAGTGACACTTCTCATCCTTGTTTGCCTTCTTCTCCTTACTTGCATTCTCTTCATTGCTTGTTTTCTTGTCTTTGGAGAGCCAAATAGCTAAACCAACAACCAAACCGATTCCAAGCACCCGAAGTCCATGTCCGAGTCCGAGTCCGAGTCCGAGTTGCCTCTTGGTTAGAAGTGCTTCAATGATTCCATTGGTATTGTCCAAGAAGGTATTCACCTTTGGAATAATTTCTTCTACTTGGGGAAGCACTCCCTTCACCTTCAAAACAACTTCATTGACATTTGAAAGCATTTCTTTTTCATGCACCTTCAAAACGATATCATTGACATTTGGAATCATTTCATGGATGCTTGAAATGATTTCATAAACCTTCTTAATTCTTTCAAAAACCATTTTTCCTCTTCTTCTTCTTTTCTCTTTTCTCTTTGATTTGTTTATGTTCTCTCTCTCTCTCTCTCTCAAATGTTTGTTGGAGGACTTGTATTAAATAGAGTCGGGAGTGGGAGAGTGAGAGTGTTGAGTCTCTCTCTCTCTCTCTTTTTCTCTAGACTCTAATTCTTAACATGTCAAATTTTAATATAAAAAGTATACTAAACTATATACAAAATTGATCATAAAAAGTGTTATAAATAATGTGCTAAATTATCCACAATCATCTTAGCTTCTCGAACTTTAAAATTGATGAAGTATATGCCAAATGTCTCTAATCATCGAAGACATCTTCCATGGAATAACACTTTTTTTAGTAAACATTTGTATGTATAAGGTAATATTGCTATGCATTTTCTGAATGTAATTGCTATTACTTGAGGAAAAGACAACATTCCTATGCATTGATTCATTTTAAGGCAATATTAACATGAGAGAAAATGAAACGCTTTAAAAATTCATGCACATTATTTAAACGTACACTATTATATGTCATTGTTGGTGCTAAAACTAAACTGATAGAAATAGAAGTAACTTTAAGATGAGGTGGATGTTGAAGGTAAGGACCCTCAGTATGTGAGAGCATTCAGTAAGTAAATAGACATGCATACATAAGATAAATGTACGTGGTTCACCCGAATAATGGGCTACGTCTACGGAGAAAGATGTTCTCATTACAATAAAGCTGTATACATTGCATATAGGGTTAGACCCAAGGGGAAGAGGAAGAATGCCGAAGGCTGAAGGTAGGAAGGCTGGAGGCTGAAAGTTGAAGGTTGAGGATCTGGCTGAAGGCCAATGATCCGTGGGCTTGTAAATGGGCTCCTGGGTAAGCCCATGAGGCCTCAATGAGCCAGATGGAGCCCCAGGAGCCTGCCCAACTCTCTCCCTTCTTGAAGGGGAGAGGTCTTCTTTTATAAGTGAGGAAGAGTTCCATCTTCTTATGTTTTGTCGATGTGGGACTCCCTTCCCTTTGCTTGGATTGGTTTGGGCATACTTAGCCAGATATTTGTACAAACAGGAGTCTCCCAAGTTCCTGATTAAGGATGTACTTCTTGATTGGGGACTTGTAATCATCAATGCATTGGCCAAGCAATGCTTCAACTCCTTCTTCACTTTCTCTTGTATGCAGCATTCAGGACGAAGTTGTTGAGCCAGTTCTTAGTACTCGTCGACCGCAGAAGGTAAAGGTATTGAATAGAGCCTAAGTCACATGGTGACTCCGAAAGGTATGTATGGTTGTATTTGCTGAAGGTGTTGCTATAAGCGTGATGTTTAACATTGTACCGTTCGGCAGGTGGCATACGTGCCGTAAGAGAGAAGATTATGTGTCGTTAGTAGCTTTGGCACTGTAAAAGAGAAGTGTCTCCAGAGCTGCCGTTCGGCATGTAACCTTGGCGCAGGAAAGGAGAAGTGTCTCCGGAAGGTGTCGTTCAGCTTGTGGCCTTGGTGTCGTAAAAGTGTCGTTCGGCATATGGCTTTAGTGTCGTAAGAGAGAAGATTCTTCATGAGATGGTCGGTTTCACTGGTTATGGTTCGGTGTACGATTTCTGAAATAGCTAACCCAAAGCCTTTGGTTCGGTGTTCGGGTTGAACCTAAAACCGAACCAACCCAGACTGAGCCCAGGCCTAAGCTAAACCAACAACCAAGCCGATCCCAAGCACCCAAAGTCCGAGTCCGAGTCCGAGTTGCCTCTTGGTCGGAACAATGATTTAATTGGTGTTGTCCAAGAAGGTCTTCACCTTTGGAACAATTTCATCCACTTGTGTAAGCATTTCATTCACCGTCAAAACAACTTCATTGACATTTGAAAGCATTTCTTCTTCATGCACCTTCAAAACGACTTCATCGACATTTAGAATCATTTCATGAATGCTTGAGATGATTTTATCAACCTTCTTAATTCTTTCAAAAACCATTTTTCCTCTTCTTCTTCTTTTCTCTTTGATTTGTTTCTGTTTTCTCTATCTCTCTCTCTCTCTCTCTCTCTCTCTCTCTCTCTCTCTCCTTCTCTCTCTCTCAAATGTTTATTGGAGGACTTGTATTAAATATAGTAGGGAGTGGGAGAGTGAGTGTTGAGTCTTTCTCTCTCTCTCTTTAGACTCTAATTCTTAACATGTCAAATTTGAATATAAAAAGTATACTTAACTATATACAAAATTGATCATAAAAAGTGTCATAAATAATGTACTAAATTATCCACAATCATCTTAGCTTCTCGAACTTTAAAATTGATGAAGCATATGCCAAATGTCTCTCATCATAGAAGACTTCTTCCATGGAATAACACTTTTTATAGTAAACATTTGTATGTATAAGGTAATATTTCTATGCATTTCTAAATGTAATTTCTATTACTTGAGGAAAAGACAACATTACTATGCATTGATTCATTTTAAGGTAGTATTAACATGGGAGGAAATGAAATGCTTTAAAAATTCATGCACATTATTTAAACGTACACTATTATGTGTCATTGTTGGTGCTAAAACTAAACATATAGAAATAGAAGCAACTTAAAGATGAGGTGAATGTTGAAGGTGAGGACCCTCAGTATGCAAGAGCATTCGGTAAGTATATAGACATGCATACATAAGACAAATGTACATAGTTCATCCGAATAAATGTACGTGGTTCACCCGAATAATGGACTACGTCCACGGAGAATGATGTTCTCATTATAATAAAGTTGTATACATTGCACATAGGGTTAGACCCAAAGGGAAGAGGAAGAATGTCGAAGGCTGAAAGTAGGAAGGTTGGAGGCTGAAAGCTGAAAGCTAAGGATTTGGCTGAAGGCCAATGATCCGTGGGCTTGTAAATGGGCTCATGGGTAAGCCCATGAGGCCCCAGTGAGCCATATGGAGCCCTAATAGCTTGCCCAACTCTCTCCCTTCTCGAAGGGGAGAGGTATTCTTTTATAAGTGAGGTAGAGTCCCCCTCTTCTTATGTTTTGTCGATATGGGACTCCTTTCCCTTAGCTTGGATTGGCTTGGAAATGCTTGGCCATATATTTGTACAAACAAGAGTCCCCCAAATTCCCGATTAAGGAGATACTTCTTGATTGGGGACTTGTAATCATCAATGCATTGGCCTTCTTCGCTTTCACTTGTATGCAGTATCAATACGAAGTTGTTGAGTAAGTTCTTACTTACCTAAGTCACATGGTGACTCCGAATGGTATGTACGGTTGTATGTGCTGAAGGTGTTGCTATAAGCGTGATGTTTGATATGGTACCGTTCGGCAGGTGGCATACATGCCGTAAGAGAGAAGATTATGTGTTGTTGGTAGCTTTGGCGTTGTAAAGGAGAAGTGTCTCCAGAGGTGCCGTTCGACATGTAACCTTGGTACGGTGAAGGAGAAGTGTCTTCGAAAGGTGCCGTTCAGCTTGTGGCCTTGGTGTCGTAAAGGTGTTGTTCGACATGTGGCTTTAGTGTCGTAAGAGAGAAGATTCTTCATGAGATACCGTTCGGCAAGAAACTTTAGCGTCGTAAAAGAGAAGTGTCTCCCAAAGGGGCCGTATGTCATGTGGCCTTGGCACCGTAAGAGAAAAGATTCTTCATGAGTTGCCATTCGGCAGGTGACCTTGAGAAGAGGTGCTGAAAAAGTGTTACCCGTGGGGTGCCGTTTGGCAATGCAAGTGTTGGGCAAGTTGGATGGAAGTTGATGTCGTAAAGTTGATGCTGGAGTTGCAACCGTAAGGTTAGAAATCGATGTCGTAAGCTTGGAATGGCCGTCGTAGGCTTTTGAAGTGATACCGTCGGCTTGAGAGGTGATGCCGTAAGCTTGGGAAGCTGCCGTAAGCTTTTGGAAGTTGATGGCGTAAGCTTGGAACTGCTGCTGTAAGCTTGGGAGCACTGTCGTAAGGTTGGGAGCTAATGCCGTTGGCACAGGTAAGCTTGGGAGCTACTGGCGTAAGCTTAGAAGTTGTTGTCGTAAGCTTTGGAAGTTGATGCCGAAAGGTTGGAACTGCTGCTAAGCTTGGGAGCTGATGCCGTAGACTTGAGAGGTGATGCCGTAAGCTTGGGAAGTTGTTGTAAGCTTTGGAAGTTGATGTCATAAGCTTGGAACTGCTGCCTAAGCTTGGGAGCACTCTCGTAAGGTTGGGAGCTAATGCTGTTCAGCGTCGTAAGCTTGGGAGCTGATTTTGTAAGCTTAGGAGCTGCTGTTGTAAGCTTAGAAGTTGCTGTCATAAGCTTTGGAAGTTGATGCCGTAAGCTTGGAACTGCTGGTGTAAGCTTGGGAGGTGATGTCGTAAGCTTGCTGCTGTAAGCTTGGGATGTGATACCATAAGGTTGGGAGCTGATGCCGTAAGCTTAGAAGTTGCTTGGGAGCACTGTCGTAAGCTTGGGGCTAGTGCTATAAGCTTGGCAAAAAGTAGCTGTAGTAATTTAGAAAAGGCATAATTATTAATGGATACTCACATAATTTTGGAGTGTTTGATGATGATTAGGGGATGCCAAAGGCATCAAGCGCGCGGAATCATCTGAGAATACCGAAGGCAGATGTTGAATCATTGGGGGATGTGAAGATATCGCACGCGTCGAATGATGTAAGGGTGTCGAAGGCAGAGGTCGAATCATTGAGGGTATGTAAAAACATCGCACGCGCCGAATGATGTTAGGGTGTCGAAGGCAGAGGCCGAATCATTGGGGGATGTGAAGACATCGCGCTTCAAATGATGTAAGGGCGATAGGCAACTTGCTCATCAGATGCTGATGGGTGCCGAATGCCGATTGTAGGAGGTGCCGAGGGCATGACTCACAAGGGTGCTGAGAGGGACTTGTTAAGAAGGAGAACGACATAGCATTTTGTGTCGTTTCCCATGCACATTATTTAAACGTACACTATTATATGTCATTTTTGGTGCTAAAACTAAACAGATAGAAATAGAAGCAACTTAAAGATGAGGTGGATGTTGAAGGTGAGGACTCTCAGTATGTGAGAGCATTCGGTAAGTAAATAGATATGCATACATAAGATAAATGTATGTGGTTCACCCGAATAATGGGCTACGTCCATGGAGAAGGATGTTCTCATTATGATAAAGTTATATACATTGCACATAGGGTTAGACCCAAAGGGAAGAGGAAGAATGCCGAAGGCTGAAGGTAGAAAGGCTGGAGGCTAAAGGCTGAGGATCTAGCTGAAGGCCAATGATCCGTGGACTTGTAAATGGGCTCATGGGTAAGCCCATGAGGCCCTAGTAAGTCATATGGAGGCCCAGTAGCTTGCCCAACTCTATCCCTTCTTGAAGGGGAGATGTATTCTTTTATAAGTGAGGGAGAGTCCCCTCTTCTTATGTTTTGTCGATGTGGGACTCCCTTCTCTTAGCTTGGATTGGCTTGGGAATGCTTGGCCAGATATTTGTACAAACAGTCATGGATAGATGTTCGAATTTGAGACTATTAGTTTGCATGTCAAAGTCATTTTTCAGTAGGCTAGACCTCGTTGGCTAAATTAACGATTACTAATTATTTAAGTTCATCAACATCAAATTCTAGACGTTGCTCCAAAGTTGAGTGCCCATCGAATACAACTGCCTTTCCCTACTCTTATTCATTCTCTTTGTGAGGTACCAAATAAGTGACTACTTGAATCGGACTAGGAATTTTGTTGCAAGTGTCCATTAATCATATATTGAGAACATAGCTAAAATGTCAATTATGGGAGGTGCAGGTAGTATGGTGTTATATACATTTATCTTAGAAATTTTTTTCTTTCCATATATTGTTAGGATGGTTCCCTCAACAAGTAGACCCCTTTTTTTTTTGTCCCTCAACAAAGTCAAAATATCTTGAAGCATCTTTTCTTATATTTCTATGCATTAATGCAGCAAGTTCATTTTTTTTCTTCTCAATTTTAAGAAATAAAAAATGAATTCAATGGAGCAACTTTTCTTATGTTTTAAGAAATAAAATTTGAATTTTACACCAAAACTAGAAATTCAATTGAATTGGTGCCCCTCTTTACTGTACTGTACTATACACCACACCAATAAAGATCCTTGGTGTCCAAGCATAGCATAGCAAAGCAAGCCAATGAGGAAAATTAGAATTACAATAAAAATAAAAGAAAAAAAGACAATAATCATTATACTCTAAAGTATGAGAGTCTGATGAAAGAAAAAAAAAACTGCTAAGATGGACATATGGGCGATAAAGGAAAACTTTTAATACGATGATTTATTACACGTGCACGATTAAAATATGAAACAGTTGAAACGGACATCTATATAAATACAATTGGGAAAAAATATTTACGAAACTTTGCAAGTCGCGCGTAGCGCTCATGATTAAAAAAAGCCTCTCCCACACGCGGCAAAGAGGCTAGTATGAATAAAATATAAAAATATATATACAATATTAAAATTAAAAACAAACAAACCCATCACTGTACCCAACCCATCTCTCTCTCTCTCTCCCCCTTCTCTTCTCCATCGCCTCAAAACACCGATAAAAAAACAACCCAGAAAAAGAATTTTAGAACCCAAAACTCAATCCAAACCCAGATCAAGAGAGGTTTAAGTTCGTGGTCCTTTGCTCTATGTATGTGAGTGGGTTGTAAAATTGGATTTTATTTTGGTGAGAGTCTGCCACTTGCGAATTTCCTCATCTGGGTTTGTTTTTATACGCAAAGCAGTGAGATTTTGTACTTGTGAAGAAACATTTATAAATTAAAATTTGATTCTTTTTCAACATTAATTAACAAATTATTTTCATTCGAGTAACATGACCTAATTATTTTCTTTGTAATTCAAAGAGATTATATACATTACAACTCGTACCCAGTAACATGACCTAATTAACAAAATACTTGAGTTTCTCTAAAATTGATAACAGTATATACAATCAAGTATTTCAAATCAATTTCAAAAAATCAATTTTGAATGCTCCAATTCCCTGCTTGATCAATGTTTTGGCTTCTCTGTCTTCTCTATGTATGATGTATGTAATGGTATGGATGGCCTCTTTGTTTTGGGCGGTTTTTATTATTATTTATTAATAGTCCATCAGCTCGTTTAAACTCTGTTGTTGTTGATGAACTTTTATATAATATAAAAGGTGATTTAGTTTTTCTCTGAAAATAAGCGATAGAGAGGGCTTTGCCAGTAGGATATTACGCATATGCGTATGCCTTTGTTGTACTCAAAGGAGCAAACCACAAGAAATTTTATGATCAATTTTGTATATGATTTAGTTATTTTCTCGATCGGCATGCAATAAGCAGACTCGAACCCAGACATCTTAGTGAAACAAAAGGAATACAAATCCAACACAGACAGACAACTTTCGTTTTGAATATAATCATGGAAATTCATGGCATATGTCTTGAGACTACCAACACTATCCCTTCATTTTATTTTTCAATTGAATAGATTTTTGGCCATGCCCCTTATATTGAAATAACTCGCCTCACTCTATTATTAAGCTTTTTCTGAAAAGGTTTTTAAAATAAAAAGGGAAGCAGAAAAGTAAAAATCAAATCACAAGTCAAGAAAAGAGGATGTGTGACATGTACAACCGTTTGGATGTGGAGTGAAGAGGCTTTGCCCCGTGGCCCGGGTTGCAATTGTCATTTTGATCCAAGACAGGAGAACAGTTGGCCCCTGTAGAAAAATATATTTAGCTTGAATGAATATTTCATTAATAACATAGAAATATATACACCAGTTTTCCTTGTACAATAAGGAATCCTACAATCTAGGAATTCCATCTATGGGAAGGATTGGATATATGAATCAATTACAAATTTCTTTCCTATTTAAAATATATTTACTTTCTAACACTTTCCCTCAAGTTGGAGAGTGAATGTCAAGAACGCCCAACTTGCGTAACATAGTTGAAAACTTCTCCATGCCCAAAGGTTTTGTAAATGTATCAGCTAGTTGTTGCGAAGAATTCACATGCCATGTCGAAACAGTACCATCAAGTATTTTGTCGCGAATAAAATGACAATCCATCTAAATATGTCGTGTTCTCTCATGGAAGACTGAATTCGCTGCTATATGTAATGCCGCCTGATTATCACAATACATAGGAGATGCTCCCGAAGATGGCAAGTGCAAATCTTGCAATAGAAAACGTAACCAAGTAACCTCACAATAGGTGCTAACCATGGCCCTATATTTGGCTTTTGCAGAGGACAATGAAACCTTCCTTTGTCTCTTTGTTTGCCGGGAAATCAATGAATTACCCAAGAATACACAATATCCAGGTAGTTGAACGGCGGGTTATGGGACAACCAACCCAATCTGAATCACAAAAAGCAATTAAATCTAACTTGTTATCATACTGAAAAAGCAAACCTTGACCCGAAGTAGACTTGAGACATCGAACAACCCGAAGAGCGGCATCCATGTGAGGTAATCGTGGCTGGTGCATGAAACGGCTTAGGACATGTACCGAAGAGGTGATGTCTAGTCGGGTAATAGTTAGATAAAGTAGTTGTCCCACCAATCATCTGTATTTTTCGAGATCTTTGAGTAGTTCACCTTTGTCAGAAAGCTTCGCTTCCTCCATTGGAAAGTCAATTGGTCGAGCACCTAAGAACCTATAATCTTTAAGTATCTCAAGTGCATATTTTCTTTGTGAAACATAAATGCCTTTCTTGGATTGGGAGACTTCAATACCCAAAAAATATTTCAAATCGCCTAAGTCTTTGATACGGAAACAGGTGTGTAGAAAACTTTTGAGAGAATTAATGGCATCAATATCATTTCCTATAATCAGAATATCATCAACATAAATTAATAATGCTGTAAAAGACTTGGCATCTTTGCGGGTGAAGAGAGAATAATCGGCTTTTGACTGGATAAAACCAGCAGCAAGGATGGCTTCAGTAAACTTGGCAAACCATTGTCGAGAAGCCTGTTTGAGTCCATAAAGAGATTTGTGGAGGCGACACACGAGATTCTCCCCCGCCGAAGACCAGGAGGAGGATACATATAGATTTGCTCATGTAAATCACCATGGAGAAAGGCATTATGAACATCAAGTTGATGGATAACCCAGGTCCTAAACCGCGGCAATAGCCAAGAGACAACGAACTATGATCATCTTGGCAGGTGGCAGAAAAATTTTCATGATAATCCAAGCCCTCTGTTTGAGTAAAACCTTTGGCAACAAGGTGGGCTTTGTAGTGCTCAACAGAACCATCAGCATGGTGTTTGATCTTGTACACCCACTTGCAGTCAATGGGAAATTTGCCATGAGGCAAATGAGTAAGGGTCCAAGTGTGATTGTCAGCAAGAGCAACAAGTTCGGAGTCCATAGCCTCACGCCAGTGAGGATCGTTGTTGGCTTCTGCAAAAGAGGAAGGTTCTACACTTCAACTGATGGAGTTAACAAAAGAAATATGTTTGTGTCAGTATCAATGGTAAGAAATAAAATTACAGATGGGAAAATGAGTACCTGGTGGTGGGACTGGTTGCCGAAGACGAGGAATGATGTGGGGGCAGAATCACCTGCGAGCAAACGAAGTCCCTGAGGCGTGTGGGGGTTTGCTTGGGACGGGAGGAGATACGAGTGGGCTGAGCTGTGTTAGGTGCGGGCTGGGTAGGGGGTACATCGGAGGAAGTGATACCTGGATGCTGGCGGAAGGAGTTGGGTCCGTGGAAAGAGGGAGATCAAGAGTGGGTTGATTGAGGAGGTCTAAGCCCGAGGCAGGGCTGGTCGTGGACGAAGAAGAAGGAGAAGGGTCGTCGTTCAAAGGGAATGGGTCAGGACCAGTGAAGGGCAATAAGGGGAGGGAGGGTCCAGTGGTATGTGGTGGTGTGGGTGTGTCGGGGCTAGAGAAAGGGAATTTGTCTTCCAGGAAGAGAACGTCACGGCTAGTGAAAATTTTATTGGTTTCAAGGTCATAGATTTTGTAAGCTTTCTAGCCAATGGGATAGCCAATAAAAACGGATTTGTGGGCCTGAGGAGCGAATTTGGAGCTTGGGTGAACATAGGTGGCATATGCAAGGCAACTGAAAACTTTCATATGGTGGTAAGAGGGTGCTTTGTGGTAGAGAATGTCAAAAGGAGTTTTGTTGTTAAGGAGAGATGTAGGGAAGCGATTGATGAGGTAAGCAGCAGTAAGAACACATTCCCCCCAAAATTTTATGGGCAAATTAGATTGAAAACGAAGGGCTCATGCAGTTTCAAGGAGATGACAGTGTTTGCGTTCGACAACTCCATTTTGTTGGGGTGTGTAAATGCAAGAGTGTTGATAAATTATCCCATGGTCAGAAAAGAAATTGCGCATGGAGAAAAATTCTCCCCCATTGTCAACACAGATTTGTTGAACTTTGAGATGAAATTGTGTGTCAACATAGGCAAAAAGGGTTTTGAGGAGGTTTTGTGTTTCATGTTTATGTTTCATAAGCAAAACCCAAGTAAAAAAAACTAGAAAAATCATCAACTATGGATAAAATAATAATAAGCCCCAGTAAGAGAGGGATGTTTTTTAGGACCCCAAATGTCACAATGTAAAAGAGAAAAAGGTCTAGAAGTTTCATGTCATAATGATATGTTGGATGAGGCCTAGAATCTACATATAGATGTCGTAGGCAATAAGGCAATAATAATATGCGAGTTAAAACTTCCAATTCCCTGCTTGATCAATGTTGGCTTCTCCGTCTTCTCTATGTATGATGTATGTAATGGTATGGATGGCCTCTTTGTTTTGGGCCGTTTTTATTATTATTTATTAATAGTCCATTAATGGTGAAGATGTTATTATTTTTCATATTCATCTTCCTTGCTTAAACTTGATGAGGGCTTGATTTTCGTATATTAGTTTTATTTATGTAACGTTTTGATTTTCTTTTTTCTGCTTTCCGTTCTTAATGTTGGATCCACATACTTGTTTTGTTTATTGTGAAATATATTTCTATTTGATGCTCTGACTTCGTTCAACCAAAGAATAAATAAATAAAGAAAACCAATTTTCCAATTTGAATTTTTAGGCAACATGCACTATAAATCTCAAGGTCATGAGTCCTATAGTCATTCATGTTATATTTGAAACTCATGGTATCTACTTCATGTTATAACAAACTCAGCTTGATTTTCTCGCCTTCAAGTTCGGTTCGTTATGTTTCTTAATGTGCTTATCTTCTTAATCTAATTTGATTTTGTTTCCCAAATTTAAATTAATTTTTACTTTTATTACATTAATCATCATATTCTTTTTACAGTTGTTTCCTACTGTGCTTCCGTTCTTTTACCAAAATTAGATAAAAGTAACTTTCAGCTCAGGCCAATGTTGCCAATTGGGTTGTAGCTTAATATCAGCAAGTCATAGCCTCTTCTTATTGGCTGCTGCAAAATAAAATAAAATAATATATATATATATATATATATATATTCAGAAGAAATATTCAAAGATTATTAATAAAGAACCACATGTAAGTGGGGCCCACATTTTAAAATAAAGTGAGTATCAGATTGCAGGTGATTGGGCCAAAAATTTGTTGTAGCCCAACAAATCGATTTCCTTCCTGTCTCACCTCAAGTCAAAAGCTAGAGGGCTAGAAGCCTAGAGGAGCTTAAAGCTTCGACTGGTGAGACTTTGGCACCACGGCACCTCCAAATTGGAATTTCCTATTTTCAAGTTGGAAGAGATTCAAAACTTCTAATCTATAGAACTCCAATAAAAGTTATAATTTGATTGTGTTATTGGAGTGATTTGTCATATATTGTATTTTCACGGTTTACCAGTATGTTTTAATATCATGTTAAAGTTACGATATTTGACCATCCATCCATGGTATTGGTAAAGGCATTGGCAATTCGAACATCCATCCATGACACATGATAGTGTACTTTTAAATAATGTGCATGAATTTTTAAACTGTTTCGTTTTCTATTATGTTAATATTTCCTTAAAATGAATCAATGCATAGCAATGATGTCGTAGGAAATAAGGCGAGTTAAAACTTCCAATTCCCTGCTTGATCAATGTTGGCTTCTCTGTCTTATCTGTTTGCAAGAAATTTTTAATTTATGATCAAATTTTGTATATGATTTAGTTATTTTCTCGGCATGCAAGAAGCAGACTCGAACCCGGACATCTTAGTGAAACAAAAAGAATGCAGATCCAACTCAGCCAAACAACTCTCGTTTTTATTATAACCATGGCAATTCATGGCATATGTGCTTGAGATTACCAACACTATCCCTTCATTTTATTCATCATGGTATAGAGAAGGACAACTTCCTCGAACAATATGAAGATTGGAGGCATATCATCAAGTTCTTGATCCGCTGACTCAAATATCTTAGTTTGAGTACCAATTGTTTTCTGTGTCATTTATCTTAGTTTTTCTATTTTAAAAATAAGAAAGAGACATGGTCTAGTTTTTTTTCTTCTTTTTTTGTCAATGAGACATGATCTATCTAGTTGTATTCCATGAAAACGTGACAAATGCCATGTAAAACTTTTTTTTCTTCTTCATAGTAATAATGAAATATGAATTTTTTTATTTATTATGTTATCCTTATTTAATAAATAATTTCACTTTTTTATTTTATTAAATATGGGTAGTTTGTGGTATTTTGAATATTTCATAATAGTTCAAAGCTAAACTAAACTAAACCAAACCGTATACAGTATGACTCTGTTTTTAAACCGTTTAACTTTTCCTAGTTAAAACCAAACCGATAATTATAATTTAAATTGGCCGGTTTCATCGGTTCGGGTGGATTGATGCCCACCACAATAATAGAGATAGACACGATATAGTTGGTTGTGACATGTAGGTTGGGCAAAGTGCAGTGAAGGAAATTAATTATTTCAAAGTTACAATAACCTAACCCTTCTCTGCAACCAACCTTCTGATGCCCTCCAAAACGGTATATATAAATATTTATTGTTGACTTGATTGATTTGCTCGGTTTCATTGGCGAGATAGGAGGATGAAGAGATGAGAGATTGAGGGCTAAGGAGGAGGACGAAGAGATGAGACATTGGAGAGATGAGCGTGAACAGGTGAGAGACTTTAGTATGTAGTAGGGAAAAAAGACTAGCATTAGACCACATGCAATTACCAATGCTCTCTCAAATTGAATAATTTACTCAAACTACAAACGGTTAAGGAAAAAAATTAACTAATTAAAAAAGGGAATTACAACAATGACGTAATTTCCTATCAAGAAGCTACACTTGCAGCAGCATCTACAACCTCATCCGATTCATCGATTATCATCTCGTTTCTAAAAAGCAGTTTCAAATATGGGAGTACTTTTGGAAGCACGGGCAAATCGGCTATGTTAATACTCATCATGTCAAATCCGATGCATGTCTTATGCATGTGTGTATCATCGAATACTGGGATTTTTGGATATCGTTGGCTGAAGTGGGTAAGGATTATGCGAAAAACACCCGCAGAGTTCCCAACTTCTATGGCTTCCTTGGTTGTGCTGTGATTTCGTGCTATAGCCTCGTCCACCATGCCATCCTCGAAAGTTGCCTGCAACAATCAGCAGTGCAATTGATTAACTACCATCCTCTTCCTTTTCACAAAATGTCTTACAGAATTGCAAAATTCCATCAACTTTGACAAACAAAAAATACACAAAATACATGTCATCACTTGCCTCATGTATAAGAACTGTTGCACCACGAGATGCTTCTGTAAGTTCCGGGCAGGGCCTGGTATCACCTGAGTATACAATCTTCCAACCTGGAATCACTTTTCCAACACTATTCAATCTCTCCGAAGCCCTCAAGACAACACCAAATGCCTGTGGGCAGTGGATGACAGGAAAACTCATCAAGGCTTCCAAACCTGCTTCCTCGAGCACTTTTTGCAAGCTCTTTAAAATTGGAAAGACTACATTGTTGTCAACAGGACTACCCGGTCTCTTCCAATAGCTCTGCATACGCGATCCTTTAGCAAATAGAGTAGAATCAACTTTCTGTGCCATTTGCCTATCTGTATTTTTATCTCTTAGGTCCTCGAAACTAGTTGGACTTCCTAGAAAAGAGTGATCCTTATTTGTTTCAGTAACGCCCTCGAAAGCATGTAAAGAAGCTTCGGTGGTGTGCTTACAATCAAGGAACTGCATATCCAAATCTTCAAGTCTTTGGTATGCATCCAAAAAGAATTTAAGTTTTCTCGGTCCAACAACAAGTAATGGCTCGTGAGGCACTCCCTTCAACAAATCACGTCGCAGAGTAAGTATTCTTGCCAACCCCGTATGGTGATCAGCATGAATATGAGAAATCCAAATACACCTAAGACCTCTCACAGCATTATCAGCACCCTCTACGCCATATCTGTTGTCAATGTACATGAAATGTTATATCTAAAGGGGAAGAAAGAATGAGAAACTTTCAGGAATAAGGCGTAGTAAATGCAATTTTAAAGTTCGAACGGTGTTACCTTCTTTTCAGCTGTCCCAGGGTTCCTTCACCACAGTCTAAAAGTAAACCTCCTTTAGAGAAAAGATTGATATGGATAGAACTGACATTGCGATATTTAGATGGCTGAGATGATCCAGTCCCTAGAAGAACTATCTCCAAGTCATCTCTCCTTATATTTTCCAAACAACTAGGAAGAGTATTCTCATCAAACCATGGCTCTTCAACTATGACTTTGTCATCAAGAGTTAACCTTATCTCTTCCTTTGTTTCTGTGGACTGGTGCCATAACTGACAAACACATTGGGCAGCATCTACAACCTCGGGAATCTCTGAAAGTAACTCATCAATGATTTCTGAGGACCCCACCTGACCTGGAATAACCGACCTATCTAATCCAAGACGAGCATAAGGACGCAAAGTGAACTGTTCAACAAACAGGAAAATCTTCATTATTAAAATTCTTACATTAATAAAGTGATTGCAGAACTTGCAATGCAGCAGAGAAAAGCAGGCATGGATAGTGAGAAACAGGTTCTAACATGCAAGCATAAACTTATCCTTTCATTGCTGGAAAATGTTCATAATCATACTTGGGTAAAAGAAAAGACAGAAAAAAAAAAAGGCTCAATACCAAATTGACAAATTCACTCTCCAAAAGTGTCAAATTTGTCTCTGGGCTGTATACTTTTAGATACTTCAACAAAAGAAAAAAAAAAAAAAAGAAAAAAGGAATGACTTCCTAAATACCTGATTCAAGGACTTTTGACCCCAAAAAAAAAAAAATTATAGATTGAAGGACTTCGATAAAAATATATATATTTCTGATGCAAATTTAGGAATAAAGTCTTATTTTAAGAAGAAAATTATTGTATGAAGCACAAAAGAAAATCCAGCTCACATGATAAGTGCCACAAAACTACTTACTAGGTGCATCCAAGTAGATCAACAATTCGTACCTTGAGGAGGTTTTCAGCGGAAATGCTTTCACAAACCTTTGAAACAGAACCCTGGTAAAAATAAAATAAAATAAAAACCAAATTAGCTGCCAAATGAGCCCCAAATTTCAAAAAAGCAGGAGCCCTAGAAAATAAAATATATAACAGTGATCAAGGTCCTGCCAACTTCCAGGCCATCCTAACAAACCTAATGTACACAGAAGAAAAGATATTCTAACAAACCTCACTTGAAGGAGTGGATGATGGTGCCAAGCAATCAAGGTGCTGAAGAGACCAGAAACCCGGAGCTGGAAAGAACTGTGGACACAGATAGTTAAGTCGAGCTGCAATTCTTGCACTCGATCTTAGAATTGGAATCTCCACATTCTTCCTGGAAACAGAAAGAGAAGCCAATAGTGGTTTTCAAAACCATACACCAAGAAGCTCCTAGATGATTTCTGGAAAGGAAAAGCAATTCACCTTTCATGTCCAGCCATGATATGTTGGGCTGAACCAAATCTCTTCATCCAGCTTTGGTAGTTAGGACTGCTTATTAGAGAAGCAGGACCCAAATGAATGACACAAGTCACAACCTTAGCATTCTCTGGCGGGCCCGAGAAATCTGCATAATAGCTACTGAGACATTGCATGGATAACAACTCTTGCAAATGAGATTCCATTGGGCAGTCGACAAGAAACACAATTGGACCAGGAATAGACGGGTCCATTACATCACTTGGATGAACCTAAACAAATAAGTGAAATAAAACACTTAAAACATAGAATGCACTATAACATTTTCAATGGATTACACCATTGGAAAATAAATGCTAACTAATCTCTTTCCAAAGTTTTCAGAACTAACCGTGATGTTTTGAAAATCTGACTTCACTGAATTCCCAAGTTGCAATTCCCGATATTTAGTCCCTGGTTTAAGACCCAAAGCTTTAGCTTTTTCAGGGTCAAATTTCCCTTTGATCTCAGGTAATTCACAGACATAAATGACAGACATGTCACCAGGCTTTCCAGTAGGTGAATTTTTTCCATTAGGACTAAAGGGTTTTGACACATCCACCCTGTCATTAAAAACTTTTTCTATAGGATTCTGAGTGATGGATAATTCATTCAGGAGCTGAGCGCCGTTCGAGAAAATTGGTTGTAGAACAATGGCTGATATTTTGACAACTTCATCATCAACAAGAACAATGGGCTCTGTAAACTTTGTTTGACTAGCCATAAGACCCCCAACAGAGGGCCCAAAGCTCCGAGTGTGAACCATGGCAGCATTTGGGATGAAACACCTCATAGCATCAATCAAATACTTGAGATCTGATGGACCCCATACATTGACCTTCAAAACAACGCAAATTATGATTTAAACTAATATCTGGGAGACTGGATCCAATTTAAATAAAACTTAAGGCCGATTACAGAAAAGAAGAAAGTCATAGAAAGTCAATCTGATACTTACAGACATTCCTTCTTCACCCATGCCAGCCAAAGTCAACAGCAAACCTGTGATGTAAAGTGAAAGTCGGGCAATTCAGGGTCAGCAAGAACAATCACTTTTTCATTACCAGTGCAGATATTGAAAGCACAATACTATGCTTAAAGATCTCATCATACAGAGTTACTACACATTTTACTGGTGATAGCACAAAAATACAATAAACAATCTTTAACTGCAACTGCAACATCTTAGCCGATCTTTCAAGAAACAAACCTGGAAGTCCACCTGCAGTCTCCGAGCAGACACGAGAGAGAAATATGTGATCAATCTGAAGAAGAATCAAGAACATCAATTAGGCATCTCAATCATAGGAAGAAACCTCAGGAATCAATATGAAGAACAATTTATATGTTCATTCCAAGTTCCGACAACAGATGATGGGTAAAGATTCCAGATATTTTATACCTTTGACAACTTAATCTTATGCTCTGTGCAGAACCTTTGCAATCCCTGCAGTGAGAGTTGCATAGTAAGAGATTATATTACTTTAAAAAGGGTTTATCATTGAGTTCCTCATGCAAATCACCTGACATTTACCTCCCCAGCATTAAATATAAATCTTTGCTTGTCAAAGAATAGCAACACCGAAGGAGATGTATCCTGAGTATCCATTCCAGTCCCTAGTACCTGCATTGAGTAAAAGCAAGACCAAATTATTACCCCATAAATAACTAAAAAAGATAAATGATAGAAAAAAACAGTGCTTTCTAAAGTTAAGACATACAAACTTTTTCGGTTTTCAAGAAGTATCCATTCAACGCAAAACTCAGCAAAAATCTGCTTGGTAAATCAAAACCATAACATTCTGAATTTAACTTTTTTGATTCCTTCACATCACCAATAATCAAATCCCACAACCAAAAAATTACCATGAGAACAAATTTAAATCCAAACCGAAGTCCAAAAACAGAATACCAATTTAGAAGTCAGATTTTCAAATCCAAAAAAATTGCAACCAGTTCCTAGAATCACACTCCCAACTTTACTACCCCCACCCGGTTTTTATAATTCAAATCCCAAGTCCACTTACTCGAGTCAAATCACTGTCACTTATTTGAGGGTGAGAAACTGGGTCAAGGGTTAGATGCCTTTCAGTGTAATAAAAAAAAAGAGAGAGAGGTTGGAGTGAAATGTCAGGGCAGAAAGGAGTTCTGTTGTGATGGCTTACTGAAGGTACAACCTTTGACTATTTGAAACGTTATTATCCCCTTGAGATGAGTCATATTCAACAAGCAGAACTATTCTAAATGAGAAAAATCAAAGTAATGAATGTAACCCAAGAACCGATGCAACGAATAATACACTATACTCAACAACAACTAAAGAAAACCCAGAAATCAGATTAGCAAAATAACACGAGAACCAATGCAATCAATTATGCAGTCTACTCAAAAGTTAATGAAAACCCAGAAAGCCAAAACCTCAAAAGTCAATATACCTGCACATAAGATAGGGTATTGATAGGATTGAGCGTGCGCACTTTTCGCTGAAGGTTCTTCTTGGGCCTATCATTCTTATCGTTACCCTCTGCTCTTCTCTTGTTGAAGCCAGCAGTCTCAGTCTCCTTAGTTTCCTCCATTGCTTTGTCTCTGCCTCTACTCTCTCCGAGAGTGGTTTTGTTTCTGGCACCAGGATTGGGAGATTGGTTGGGAATGGGACGGTGTCGTCTTCGGTAGGAGGAAGCGAGGGCGGTGAAGAGAGTGCGAGGTTTTAAGGGTTTAAGACTGAGGGAAGATAATGAGAGATGAGGGAAAGGGGAAAAGAAGAGGAGACGGAGGTTTGTGACTTGGGGCATAAGCATTGGCATTGCGACTCAATTCTCATTGATTTGGTCTATAAAAATGAAAATGTTGTGCAACTTCAAACTCATAGGGGGTTTTAGCAGGGTGTTAGAAATCTTGGGAGTTTTTTATGGGGAGAATTGGCTATAGCTTGTAAGGTCCACAATTTTACCCAACCCACCCATCAAACCCAATCCAAAAATGGGCCAAAATAAGTGACCATATATTTTTGTTTCATAAAAAAGCATTGAAAGTTCTACATTTTAGATCATTTTTTATAAGGCATTGTAGATATGATTTGTGTTGATATGTTCTTGATCTCTTATATAGGGAGCATCCCGTCAAAACACTGATGAATTGTTCTCCAGAAAAAAAACCACTAATGAGATGAGCGGGTACCGGTAAATGTCCATAATACCCTCACTTAGCTACGCCAACACCAAACCAAATCGAAGTAGTGTTTCTTTTCACTTACTTTAAATTGTTAATGTTAGAACAATTACCAACGTGCTGGAATAGCTCAGCTGGTTAGAGCGTGTGGCTGTTAACCACAAGGTCGGAGGTTCGAACCCTCCTTCTAGCGCTTTTTGAAATTTGCCTATAAAATGTTGGGTCTGGACTGGTCCAGTTTAATCAGCCCAGCCCAATTTTTCGAGCAGGCCTGGCATTCCAATTGAGATTTGGCCCCATTTTGGTCCAACCCCCAATTATCTTGAATTTCATTTTATTTTATTTATATGCCATATTTGTTGGGCAGGCACTTCATATGAGATAAGGTAATTAGCAAAATCCACCACACATCCATCATGATGCAAACCAAACACATGAAACTAGCACTGCTAAATTATCCTACATACACAACACAACCTTTCTTTTGGAAAAATAAAAAATAAAAAAATGGGCAGTCTCCAACTTAGCTCTTCTGGTTCATCTTTTTGCTCCCTCCCATTTAACTTGATAAATTCCACCATTGCCAACTCCCATTCAACTCTCAGACCCTCTAAGCCTCTCAGCTTCTTCTCCAGAGCAAAAATTAGAGCAGTTAGCACATCCCAAGAGAACCCATCTGGAGCCATTGACCCAGAGCAACCCCCTTTGGTTGATTTTGCATTTGTTAGTGTAAGTTCTATAAACTATGCATATATGTTCATATGAAAACTTATAATTTGTGTCATTCATTGGTTTTGTTGTTTTGTTTTCAGTCTGTGTTACTTCCTGATCAAACACCAGATGTGCATCTTCGTCAAGCTTGTGGAGGGCAGAAGCTTAGGAATATAATGTTGGATTCAAATATTGATTTGTATGGACCCTATGTAAGCTTCTCTCTCTTGCTCTAAGCTTCTCTCTAGTGATTTAGAACAGAAACATATATATGCTCAAAATGCTCAAAATGTTCAGGCCAGGACTCTGCTCAATTGTGGGGGAGTAGGAACCTGTGGGACATGTATGGTGGAGGTGATCTTTCACAGTTTTCTTTTCCCCTTTTTCTTGTATCTGATTTGAGTCATTTCAACTTCTCAACAAGTGAAAAATCTTCCTTCTGTTGTTAGGTTGTTCAAGGAAAAGAGCTGTTAACCCCTCGAACAGGCAAAGAGAAGGAACACCTTAAAAAGGTATGACCATAGGCCTCGTTTGTTAGGGAGGACTAGACTAGACTGGACTATCATCGTGAGAGCAGTATGCCTAATTGTAGTGAAGGCTTTAACGCTGAACAATTTGCAGAAACCGAAAAATTGGAGGCTTGCTTGCCAAACCACAGTTGGGAAACCTGATTCTAGAGGACTGGTTTGTGTTGTCTTCATGTTGGAAAACAAATAGTATTTTTGGTTATGTTGTCTTTAAACAAACATCTTCATCAATTCATGGATAGTTGGGTTGAATTAATTGCTTCTTTCTCATTTGATTGCAGGTTGTTGTCCAACAACTGCCAGAATGGAAAGCACATGAATGGAATTATGAGGAAATCCTAGTAGACCCTTCACAACCATCATAAGACATTTTTGCCAACCATTATTGTAAGTTTTAATTAGATAAATAAATTAAATTCAAAATCCAGTTTTAATTATAGAAAATTCATAATTAGGTTAATTATGATTAAGGCTTCAATGCATGTACGTTCTCATATGTATTTTTGCTTTAAATTGTCTTACTTTCCACATACATTTCTATAGCCAATTTCCACAAATGCACAAAATGTCATCAGTTGCATTATTGGAAAAATGGACTTTCCTTCCATCAAAGAACCTATGCCAATAGGATATAGCTCAATTGGTTGAACTCTTCCACCTTCACTCATGTGGTCAGAGGTTCAAAACTTCCAAGCATCCAATGCATATTTGTATAAAGCACTCTCCCTCAATCGATTGTAATATGAAAAACCAAAAGAACCCACAAAATTAAGCAAACCATATACACAGAAGAAAGAGGGGCGCCGGGCTTCACCAACTTCATTCATTTTCACAAAGAAAAGTGACCTACAAATGGGCTTTACAAACAGCACAATAAAAACAAGGTTCCAAGTTGAGAATAAATAGCAAAATTGAAAAGAAAAAGAAGCAAGAACAAAAACTTGCTCTTCCTTCTTTTATTACAAAGGCAAAAGGACTAGCTAGGGAGGAACACATGCAACAAACTCAATTGTCAACCATATCAATACTCGCTGACTAAGGGTGCGCTCTGTGTGGAAAAATACATTGCCATAGATGAGCCCAGCAAGCCCACCACCAATGAGGGGCCCAACCCAGTAGATCCAGTTATCGTGGAAGTCGCCGCTAGCAACGGCAGGCCCGAAAGAGCGAGCTGGGTTCATTGATCCGCCTGAAAATGGGCCGGCGGCCAAGATGTTAGCCCCAACAATGAAACCGATGGCAATGGGGGCAATGGTGCCCAATGCGCCCTTCTTGGGGTCAGCTGCTGTTGCATACACAGTGTAAACCAAAGCAAAGGTGATGACGATCTCAAAGATTACTCCTTGAATGGCTCCAACTCCGGCAGCCAAACTGTGGATGGGAATTGTCTGAACAGAAAAATTCCATACTTAGTTTCATCACTGAATTAAACTAATAAATTAAGATTCCTTTGTACGTATACGCTAAATAATAACTATAATTAGTTTAAAACACTTGACGTCACAGTTATCACATTTGTTCATCAAATGATGTCTCAGTTTAAGTGGTAGTACCTTGCTTGTTCGTAATAGATAAGATTTAATTTAAAAGGAACTCAAATAAGAATCAATCAAATGTTGTTAGTGAACAGATCTGTTATACCTTGCGGTCTTTGCATAAATCACAAAAACTATCAACACAATTTTATTTGTATGAAGAAATTCCACTAAATCCCCCAAATAAAACCTTTTAATTTCATTCACGGATAAATAGAGAGCCAAATTCTAGTTGTTGTACTAGCTAAGTTGATTAGGGTTAAGCCTTAAGTGTCATAATTTGTCACTCCTAAAATTAAGAACACCAAAATATCATAATTGCCCTTATTTTGTGCATGAAGGCTTAGGATGGGATGGACAAAGCTGTCATTCCATGCACTATTCGTTAAGTGAAGGAAAAAGTTGTATTAATTTTGGATTGGCATGTTGAGCAATATCTTACCAAGCCTCCGGTGACGAACTTGAGGATGAAGGCAGCAACAATGGCACCAACAAGCTGGGCAATCCAGTAGAAGATGCCAGTGAGGATAGTGATTTGGCCACCAAGAGCCAATCCAAAGGTGACAGCTGGGTTCACATGTCCACCAGAGATGTTGGAGCCAATTGAGACTGCAACAAAGAGAGCAAAGCCATGGGCAATAGCAATGGCTACTAGCCCAGCAGGATCAAGAGCAGCGTTGGATGTCAACTTGTCTGCACACAAAAAGCAAAAAAAAAAAAAGGTTACAAAATTACCAAGGATTATTAGTGCATGATTTAAATTGCTTTGCAAGTAATTAAATCTCAAATCATAAATTGTTATAGATTGTATCGTCGTCTTTCTGTCACCGGATCGAATTCATGACATAGTACCTCGCTAGTTGAACTATTATTTTTAGTTTCAGTATATTGTTTTGATGGAGCAAAAGATAGAAATGAGTTGAATAGAAGAAATGATTACTGTAAGCAATGTTTGAACCAACTCCGGCAAAAACAAAGAGCAAGGTTGAGATGAACTCTGCAATATAGGCCTTAAAGGACCCCAAACTGAAAGAATCATCACAGCGCCCAAATGCTATTTTGGCCATCTTTCTAAAAACGACTTAATTGGAAAGAGTATGGAGAGCAGAAGATATATATGGCTTTAGAATTGGGAAGGTTCAGATGGCAAACAAGCCCTACCTAGGTCACATATATATAGTAAGGATACTACTTGCCTCCGGTAAGGATATACTCTTTTTTTCTTGGAATCACAGTTTCACACATATGCAAAAATAATTCATCAAAAATATAAAAAAGAAAAATTTATACACACATATCACACTACTATTAGTACGAAGGAATATAGGAACTCCTACTTACCTCGAAACGTGGAAAGTATATTTCATATAATAACAACAGCTATAGCAAGATGAAAATAATAATTAGGGTTTATTAAAAGAAAAATAGGCTTATCACATTTTTCATACCACATTCATACCACCTCTCTAATAGAGGGGCCCTGCCATGTATTGGTGCGCTTCACCTCTTTAGAGAGGTGGTATGAATGTGGTATAAAAAATATGGTAAGCTAGGCATTACCCTTATTAAAAAGAGTCACTAGACATGCATGTACTCTGTATTATGCATATTATACATAATGTTTGATCAATTAATTAGATATTTAGAAGACAAAATGGAATATATATGGAAGGGGTAGTACCAAAATATATATGTCCATACATGCAGTGCAGACATCCAATCATGTCTCTTTTGGTGTGGGTCTTAGCTGTCACCAACATGCTTTAATGGATATGTCTGGAAGCTCATCAATGGTAATAGCATGTGGAGCAAAACTTGCGTCAATTCAATTGAGAGAGAAAGTAAAGAGGATTGCGTTTTGGTGGTGGGACTGTTTGTGAAGAAAATAGTGATAAAAGAGGAGGTGATGGATGGCACGACAAAGTTTGGGCCACAAACACCACCGACCATGCTCCAAAAATAGGCAGGAAGGAAGAGATTCTTGAAAATTGAGTGGATAAGATTGAAAGTGTGGGGGATTATGGTGAGGTTTTAATTATTGGGGATAGAGAGGAATCTCAATGACTCTGTCTCTACTATTCACTGGTCTTGGAGATCATAGTTTCTTTGTTATCACTGTGATTTTTTTCTTTTACACCTTTCCCTTTTGTTGGATTATGGGTGAACAAAGAAGTGATTGGCCTCTTCACTCTGTTGCTGGCTTATTGGCCTCTTCACTCTTGGCTCATTGCTTGAGACTGGACACCTGTGGTTTTCAGCTTTAC
This sequence comes from Prunus fruticosa, assembly GCA_018703695.1. Taxonomy (NCBI): domain Eukaryota; kingdom Viridiplantae; phylum Streptophyta; class Magnoliopsida; order Rosales; family Rosaceae; genus Prunus; species Prunus fruticosa. Next base: position 7,311,127 of record CM031919.1, on the reverse strand, counting down.
TTCTGACATCTTTGTTCAAGGTAACAAGCCTATATATATAGGAGAGTCATCGACTTTGTATAGAGCTACGTCGGTTAGTTTATTATACTACAATATCATGATATTTTGGAGTGACCGACTTTGTTAAGTCGGTTTGTTCATTTCTCAACTATTCTAGATTCAAATGTGCATTACTTTTCAACACCTTTTATGGTAATTCAAGGAAGGAGTTTTGGCTAAGGGCTTATAGCAAGTAGTTAAGAGTATTTATCCTTATATTTGAGATCTTACGTTTGATTCCCCTCAGTAAGAGAAGAGAATTTACATTTCAACCGTTAGATCGTATATAATTAAATGGTTGAGATGCAATCCATGTTTTGATAGTTGAACCAAAAGTTTTACGTTCCGACAATTGAAAACTAGTAAAGCCACACATAACCTGGGATAGAAAATCCATGAGCTAAAAGAAAATATCTGCAATTCTCTGTCCCGGGTTATCACTAAAGGGCATATACAAAAGATGCTTCTGAAAACGACATGTCGCTCTTATTATCATAATTGCAGTGAAGAGCCAAATATGAAAGATTCAAACTCCAAAGGCAATTCCTGGTTCTCTTAGAAAAACTAGCAGAAGAAGTTGGACCAATGATGAGTGTGACTAGCCAAATTATATGTTGGCCTTGTTTGCAGTTGATATAGGGCTAGGTTCAGTTCAGTTAGCCCCTTTTTTGTTGGGCTTCAAAAGATTACATGGTCTTGCCAAACCAAGGTGTATATTGCTTCGGCTGGCATTGGACTTGGCCCATATATGTCATTATTTTCCTACCTTGATATGTTTCGCATCAAAACTGAGATATATAAAGTTGCATGTGATATATTTTGACAGAAAATGGAATGAAATTCGAAAAACTTAACGGTACAAAATTGACTCGATATAAACAGTTTGAGTATGCTGAAAAATTATTCAAGAATTAAGTTTGATTAAGGGTAAAACGATTGAAAATCCGAATAGATATGTCTCGAAGCTCATCAATCCCTTGTGTTTCTCACAAGAGTTTCTTAACTAGGGAGAATCAAATGATAAGAGTCATCCTTTTCCAGAATTATTAAGTCCAAACGTCAAGAGTTAGAAGCAATTTCAAATGGAGGAAGTCCAAACCAGCTTTGCCCAAGTGCTTACTTTGACAGCAGAGGAACCAGAGCCACTAGTGATGGAGGAAGACGATGATGATCAAGTATCCCAAGATATCCTAGAAAGAAGCTTAGTGGTAAAGTTGTACTCTCCAAAACCATTCCACAAAAAGTCTTTTAAGAACCGTTTACTGGAGCTGTGGGATCCTGTGGGTGAAGTAGATATTAAAGACCTCCCAGGTAATCACTTCTTACCTCTGAGTGCTAATTATCATAAGGATAGATGGATATGGCACTATACTAATAATGGAATTTATTCTGTGAAAAGTGGATACAGATTGGGAATGCTGCAAAAAAAAGGACTGCAATGGGGATGCTGGCTCCTCTTCGGATCCAAGAGCCCAAAATTGTTTTTGGAGGAAAGTTTGGTCCCTAGAGATACCACAAAAACTCATCTTTTATAATTGGAGAACTGTCCACAACTCTCTTCCGTGCAAAGCTAATCTTCTTAAGAGGAAAATTGTTTCTGATGACGCTTGCCCCATCTGTAATGTAAATTCTAAAAATCTAAAACATGTAGTTTGGAGTTGTCCTGGGGCCCAAAAAGTTTGGAAGAAAGTGAAATTCATGGAGGTTTTCAAAGGGCTGCAATTGTCCACTTATGGTGATTTCTTTGAAGCTGCCACATATTATCTTTCAACATTTGAAATGTGTCTATTTGTGTACATCTGCTGGAGCTTATGGAAAAATAGAAACAAGGAGATTTTTGAAGCTTGTTCTAAAAAAGAAGAGATGATTTTTAATGGAGCAGTTCATTTGGCTGAGGAATATGGAGATCTAATTAGAAGATAATCTAATACAGCTATTGAAAAGGCTTCCAAATGGTCTCACCCTCCTGTTTGTAAGTTTAAACTCAATGTAGATGCTGCTTATATTCCTGATACGGGTGTGGGTGGAATTGGTGCGGTCATTAGAAATGACAAAGGAGAAGTGATGGTGGCTATGGCCCTTCCCCTTGACACTGCCACCTACCCCAAACATGCCGAGATCATGGCACTTCAATTCGGGTTGAACTTTGCTTGGGATGCAGGCTTCTCTTCTGTCCTGGTTGAGTCTGATTCACAAGCAGTGGTTAACAATTTAAACACTGATGAGGACTCTTCCGCACCAGAAGGGCATCTCATTGATGATGTCAAGAGGAGTTTGCAACAGTTTGAGAATGCTACTGTCTCTTTCATTCCAAGGGGATGTAATCAGGTTGCTCATATTCTAGCTAAACATGCTTTAAACTGTAATTCTATTGTAACCAGGGTAGAAGAGGTTCCCCCTCTGGTTGGAGTCGTTCCTTGTTGATGATAAAGTTGTATCCTCTCAAGGCATGAAGGGCTGTGAGATTTGAAAAATGAGTGGATGAGATTAATTGTGGGGGGATTATAGTAAGAAGCATTGGATCATGTTACTTGTTTTTATGTTTAATTATTGGGGATTTGCTGCCTAATTGGAGGAGGGATAGAGAGGAATCTCAATGACTATTTTTGCCCTATTCAATGGTTTAATAATTTTGGAGATCAAAGTTTCTTTGTTTTCATTATGATTTTTTATTTTTGACCCTTCCTTTTTATGGTAATTGAGACCAAAAGAAATGACAGCTTTCCATGAGCTTTCAGGAATGCAGAAAATTAAGATAGGAAGAGGAGCAGGCATCCAACTTTGCAAGTAAAAGTTATTGCATATTTCTCCTATCAATGAATATGTACCGCTTATTTAGCAGCTGCCAGACCATGAGTAGGTGGAAGATCATTTTTATTTTTATTTTTTATATATCAAATGCAATGGGGGGTAGGAAGAGGCTTTTAAATTTAGTTATTGTTGCTCCATCAGAAGAGTTTTTGATCAACAGCTCTCACAAAGTAGAAAAAACTTGTGCAGCCAAGCCCCTCATTGAGGGAGATGACAATGGTCAGAGATGGAGCCTTGCATTTTGTCCAACTCAGTGGCTAGCATGTTCTAATTGGTAACGCACATTCAATGCAATTGAAAGCCTACACTGGTCCCCTCCAATGCTCCAAATTAAACAACCCCCAACTCCAAATCTAACACACAGTAAAGCAAATTTTTAAGCACCCTTGTGGTTTAATTTTTCCTGTCATTTCCTGCAGCTGTCACGTACTTCTCCCATTGCTTTGCTCAGCAATGCCATGGAGTTCAATTCTGAAAAAAACCTCTGGAGCTTCATGGATGAGGAAAGAAAGAGCATCAAGTTGCCTCGGAGACTTTCTTTTGGTGGTGACCAGCAACAAAGTTCATCAGAAACCAACAACATTCATTCAGCTTCTTCAGCAAGACCTTCTGTTGCTGCTTCTGAACCATCAATTCCTACACGGCCTATGAGCCCCGGGACACCATGGACACTATCCCCAGTGCGCACCTCTCCCTCCCAACCCCTTCTTTACCATTGCATTGCCTCCCTTCACCGCCACGAAGGTAACATTTTCTCCATCACACTATCAAAAGATTTTATATTCACAGGCTCAGAAAGTAGCCGGATTCATGCTTGGAAGCAGCCGGATTGCACTGAAATTGGTTACATAAAGGCTGCTTCAGGTCAAGTTCGAGCCATCTTGTCCTCAGGGAAAATGCTATTCACCACACATGGTGACTGCAAAGTTCGCATATGGGATGCGTCCACTGCAGAGAATTTTAGGCCGAAAAAGATCACAACTCTGCCTCAAAGAAATCGATTTTTGTTCTTTTCAAGAAAGAGCAGCCAGCAGCACAGTGATCACATCTCTTGCCTAGCTTACAACAAGGAAGACAAGCTGTTGTACACAGGCTCGTGGGACAAAACAGTCAAAGCTTGGAAGATCAACGAGAGGTGTTGTGTGGATTCATTTGTGGCTCATGAAGGTTATGTAAATGGGATTGTCATCAACCAAGAAGATGGTTGTGTTTTCACATGCTCCTCAGATGGCTCAGTCAAAATCTGGAGAAGGGTGTTTGGTGAAAGTTCTCACATTCTGACCATGACTCTCAAGTTCCAGCTTTCACCGGTGAATGCTTTGGCATTGAGCTCGTCACCGAACACCACCCTCCTCTACTCTGGCTCATCAGATGGGCTTATAAACTTTTGGGAGAAGGAGAACATGTCTGGGAGGTACAACCATGGAGGGTTTCTGCAAGGTCATCATTTTGCTGTTCTTTGCTTGGTAGCCTTAGGAGAATTAGTCTTCAGTGGCTCTGAGGATGCAACCATAAGGGTTTGGAGGAGAGAGGAAGGGAATTGCTTCCATTCATGCATTTCTGTCATTGAAGGCCATCATGGGCCAGTAAGATGCTTAGCAGTTTCTTTGGAAACAGAGAATGTGGTGGGGGTGAAGGGTTTGTTGGTTTATAGTGCAAGCTTGGACCAAACTTTTAAGGTATGGAGGGTCAAAGTTTTTCCCACAGAGAAGGTAAACATGGATGGGTCTGCCAAAGACCCACAAAGAGAGATTGTGGAGTGTGAGACAAGTCCAGTGCTGTCACCTTCATGGGTAGAGAAAAAGCTTCTAGGCAACTATTTCCAGTAGGAGGCAGGACAAGGACATGTAAGCTTTGATCTCTTGATTAATTTGTTGAGGTTTCTTTAAAAAAAAAAAAAAAAAAAAAAGATTTATGTTGCCCATCTGCAAACTCATTTTTTTATTATATATATATAGAAAAATCTAGAAAACCAAGAGTTGAGATATACCCTTTTTTAAAAAAATCCAAAAGAAAAAAAGGGGCAGTTTTCTAGTAGGCTTATATAACAATCATTTTTGTGACATATTGAACCAAGCTAAGAGTCTACATCTTTATTGAATTACAGCTACCCAGCCCAGAATTAGGTTCACCAGACCAGTATCAATGGTTCTAGATTGATTTCTGTTGGGTGTTAATGACTTGTGGTATGGTATGACATAAATTTTTGAATCAGTCTTAAGATTTGAGAACTGAGGTCCCTCTATCTTTAATAATTCATCATTTCATTATCTGTAGAACTTCAGAACTGCAAATCCAAGGGTTGGAGGTTACTTTGCAAATTTTATTTCAATGAGCATTGCATTTCCTTTGGTTTTACACTGTCAACCATTTCATATATTAGAAAATTTATTAGAATGTTTCAATTTAATTCAATGGGCATGAATAATGGGTTGGTATAAAAATAAAATGCACAAGAATGAGATATGTATGCTTTGTAAGTGTAATTGTGAGCATTTGCAAAGAAAAACATATAAGAGAACCATGGATATTGGGGTTTTTTTTTTTTTTTTTTCTCTGGCCCTGCAATGTGGTATCCAGTGCAGTTTTTCTCTTGTCTTTTGTTGTTTTTTATTCAGAGGGAAATTGGAAGGGTCGAAATATTACCAGGGAATCCGGGTAGGTTTGAACATTCATAACTGTCAGGCTGGCAGGGAACAAAAGTTCCAGGTTTGCAATAATCATCTCATCAGATGGCATGTGTATATAGTTGAGCTTACACTGTCCTTCAGACTTCAGAGGTGCCCATGGTCCATGGACGGTTGTGAAAGTTGACACAGTGGAATTTAAAGATGAACAAAGATATCAGCTCCAAGCCAAAAGGAAAAAAAAATTCTTTGGTGATACGGAGCAGCATAGAAGAAACTCTAGGTGTAGTCATTGTACATGAATCAGAGGAGATTGAATTTATTCCAAAGCTTACTTCCTATCATACATATCGTTTCCTACCCGAGATAAGAAAACGTACATCTTGAGTGTCCGTAAATCAGTCAATTCACATTTTTCAGGGAAAGGTACAAAAGCACAACAATGGTAATATCCATTTGCGAAAGATGAGCTTCACGGATAAGATACTCTCCCCATCCCTCATATCCATACTGCTTGGAAATGCCTGGGGCGTCAAAGGATTAATCCTTTCTCGTTCGTTTCTTCCTGCATATCGCATCTCATATATCACCTACAAGCAAAAGAAACTTTAAAACGACATTCACTTATGGATCAATCCTTTGACGTCGGAGAACATCCAGTAAAGCATAAAGTTGGTTCCAAACTGAATCTCATGGAGAAAAAATTCTCCTTAGAATCAACGTTTCCTTCCCTCCTTCCTTGAGTGTGGCGAAAATGCATAATAACGTAGCACCTAATATTGGAATCAATCTAATTTTAGAGGTTAAGTTTTTGGGAAAAAAGAAAAACCCTATCAAAACTACTTCATTAGTTTCTCTTTGCAAAGAATTAATCCTTGAGCAGTCGACCAACCAACAAAGTGCTTTTATGAAAGCACAACCAAGCAGGGTAACTTTCACTATGCAGTATGCAAAAATAACATAGGGCACTTTAGAAATATTAAAACACACAGTTTCATTTGCAGAGTAAAGATATAATCATGGCATCAGAGTGAATTTCTTATGCATAGTGATATTTCTATCTACTGATTTACCCCACCACCAACACCCATCCCCCTCCCCCAAAAAAAAAAAAAAAAAAAGGAACTCACCAATAAGTACTCGATCCACTCTGCAATTTGCAAATATAGGGATTGAAGGTTCATTTCTTTAACTCTCCTCCAAAATAATAAATATATCCTTGTAGAAAAACAATCAAAAGTGGTTTCTTTTTCCACGAAACGAAACATAATTCTACAGCTGAATTAGATATATAGAAGACAAACATAAGAACCCAACAAAGAACTCAAAGAAGGGTGTGCGTAAGGTACCTGAAGCTAACATTAGCAGTTATGTGATGTCTCTGAAGAAGGAGAGGTTCGATTCGATGGCGGCAGAGGTGGATTGCAGAGTTTAGTTCCTCTAATTCTATGACAAATAGCATCAAATAAAGTTCAATTTATATTTTGTCACGAGATTATTTATGAGTAACTCACTTTTGGAAGCACACGCCGAATCAGCTATGTTAATACATACTCCCTTTTGAGATAAATATGTGATCAATTTGAAGAAGAATCAAGAACATCAATTAGGCATCTCAAAACCTCAGGAATGAAGATGAAGAACTATTTATATGTTTATTCCAAGATCCGACAACAGACAATGGGAAAAGATTTTAGATATCTTATACTTTTGACAACTTGATCTTACGCTCTATGTGCAGAAGTGAGAGTTGCATAGTAAGAGACTATATTACTTAAAAAATGGGTTTATCATTGATTTCAAATTACAATTACATACATTACCTTAAATTTAATATTACAAAACCAACCAGATGTAAATGTACGTAATTGAACTCCTAGTGCAAATCAGCTGACTTACCTCCCCAACATTAAATATAAATCTTTGCTTGTGAAACAATAGCAACACCCGAGGAGATGTATCAAGATAGTAACTGCAGCCAGTAGAAGCATGGCCAACCAGAAATGATGGTGATGGTCTTCATTTTTCTAGAAGTGGTTTTTTTTTTCCTGTCTTTTTTTGTTTGGTAAATAATGAAAAAAATGCTATTTCTTCTAATATAATTAATCCTATTTGAGGCAACTCCTTTATGTATAATATATACATATATATAGTTATTCTCCAACATCCGGACGTCTGATACCAAAATAATAACGTGCGGATGCCATTGTAAATGGTGAGAAAATGAGGGAGGGGTAGTAGAAAATACGTGGCATCTGCACGGTAATAACGTCCATAAGTTGTGCTTTTGAATCGAAAGCAAAGATACTGAAAAGAGTCGAAAACTCTTAGGGCGTACTTATTCCTGAAGTCAACACTAAACAATAGTATATAAATACATACTGCTTCAATCAAAGAAGGACAAAAAATACTACTTCAATCACCCTACCCGATGGAAAAAGAGATATATATTAAAAAATGTTCCCTCTTTTCCCCTAAGTAGACTGATTGATTAGTATTTTTTATCCTTCTTTGATTAATTGTGTGAGCGTGCCACTATGAAGCCACAATTTTGGCTCGAATGGAATGCAAATCGAGGATGTATCTGAGATTCGCCTTTAATCAAATGATTGTTCGGTCAAGCACATACCTCTTCTTCGAAAGGGCATCCATGATTCCATTCGCGTTGTCAAAGAAAGTGTTCACATTTGAAATCATTTCACTCACTTTGTGGAATAACTTCATTCACCTTTGGAATCACTTCATTCACCATGGGGATGGTCTCATGGGTGCTTGAAATGATTCCATTAAACTTCTTAATAGTTTAACACAAAGGGGCCCAAAGCTTTATGAGTGTACTATAATTTATAACTTGCTCCAAAAAAAAAAAAGGAACTTTTGACCCGAACATAGTAGGGGTGGGCGCGGTCCGGTTCGGTCCCTTTGACCTTAAACCTGGAACCGAAATCGGTACTATTTAACCGGTCCGGTTCGGTCCGGTTTAAGTAAAAAAAATTTCAAAAACCGGCCAGTTCGGTTCTGACCGGTTCCGGTCCGGTTCTAACCGGTTCCGGTTTTTGAACCGGTTTATTAATTTTTTATTTTTTAATTATTTTTTTATTTTTTAAAAAAAAAAATATTTTTTTTTATTTTTTTAATTAAAAATTTATAATAAATAACTTATTTTTTTGGCTTAAAAATTAACAAATAATCCAATTCATACATTTAGAAATTTTTTGAAGTTGAACTATAGTGATTATAACATTTAAAATATGAGATTATATTTTAAAAATTTGTAAATAAAAAATATAAAAAATAAAATAAAAATAAAAAAATATGACCGGTCCGGTTCGGTCCGGTCCGGTGCGGTGTAGTGTAAAACCGGAAACGGAACCGGTTGGAACCGGTTCGGTCCGGTCCGGTACGGTTTGTTGACTTTTTTGGTCAACCGGTTTTTTTTCCGGTTTTTTTTCACCGGTTCGGTTAGATGTTACGGTTTTCCGTTTCCCGATGCCCACCCCTAGAACATAGTGAAAGAACCTATATCTAACTTTAATCAAACGATTTCGCTTGAAGGAAATGTTAATCAATGATGCGCCCGAGATCTAACTTTAATCAATCAAATGATTGTATGGTCGGTTTTTTCCAAGAAAAAGTTTGAAGTTTATAGTATAAAATATATATTTATAATTTTGGAGATAATGTCAATACGTCCTAGCGATAAAGCACGTGAAAAATAAAAATTCTTAGACCTTAGATTAATGGTTTGAACATAAAATCCTAAAAATACCAAACCCCAGATTAATGGATTAATTAAAATCATGGTTTAGATAGTAAGATTAATTTCAATCTCTTATTAAATTGCTAAGGTTTGGTGCTTGAGCCAAAAAAACATCATGCTCTCAATAAAATTTAGTAACGAGCAAAAAAAAAAAAATGTTGTCCTTTTTTGGCCAATCGTAAATAACTTACCTAGCCCCCTTAGTAACCATTTGGCATTGCTTATTTGGGGTGATAAGTGATTTTTTTTTAAATTTGGGAAGCCCAGCCCGTTTGGTAAACTATGAGAAAATCACTTATTCTTAAAAATTGCTGTGAGAGAAAGCTATAAGGGAAAGCAACTAATGTGGTGCTTTTATTTTCGGATTATGTGGGAATCAGTTTCGAAGAGGCACTAGGTTTAATGAGTATGCATGAATCATTTTCTGATCATGCGGGAATTAGTACCAACAACACTTTTAACAACAAATTTACCAAACATCAAACTGCTTTCTCTCACAGTTGATTTCTCTCACAGCAAATTGACAACAATTATTTTCACAACACAGGCAATGCCAAACTAGCCCTTAGACCAAAGACTTTCCCTCATTGGGATATGAAATACTTAAACACCAAGTACTTTTAAGATGTACATATAAAGCCGCCCAAATCATGAGTGTACTATAACCTTCCATTAAATTTCAATTTTATTTATTCGAAATATAAGAAAAGAAACATGATCAACTTAGCCACATGTGAAGTTGGAGTCCTTGAAACCTGAGAATAAATCTGGTATAAGATGCTTCATATAACTAGAAACTGGATGTCCAATTCGACAGTGCCACAACCAGATTTGCGGTTGTTTGCTATCAAAGGGATGCATCACATTGTTGGCCATGCCGGGACTGAAGTCCTCTACATAATATAGCCCCCCTCTCTTAGTACCACGACCACGAATCTCCTTAGTGTGAATATCCTGAAGCAAACAAAAACTCCAGTAATGAGTACACAACAATTCAATTGTTCAGTAAGTTAACTAACTGACATCAATTTATTGGATAAAGATGGGACAAAGTAAAGTATTAAACAGTGAGAGAGAGGATGAGAGTGCAACAGTGCCAGCCCCTGTCACAAGATAAGTAACTCCATTGGTGTTAGCAATTCAAATTCGTCGAGGTTGGCTAGTATTCAGAAAATCATCAAGATCAAACGTCATATAAACAATTGCACCATAATCAATTATCTAGCTCCTGGAATCACTCTTATCCGAATGGAATCCATAACCAGTATCATTACGGGTCGTATCTGGTTGTGTTCGATCTTTGAGAATAGCCCACCATTCGGGGTAGCCATGCAATTTAAAACAAGTCTCACGAGTGTGTCTCATATCACCACAGTATCCGCAACCTTGTCCATGTGTTGGGGTTGTTAGTTGGGAAGTCGTAATTTGTGCAGCGGAAGATGCATATGATACAATTTAAATAGGAATCCGTATCGGGATCTGAGCCTAAGTCGGGGTTGGAGTCGAAGTCGGGATCTGGGGTCTGAATCATAGATAGATTCAGGGTCAAGGTCGTCATCGTCGTAGTTGGGGTCGGGGTCGGGGTTGAGGTCGAATTCTGTATCTGGAGGAGCTGAGCCATTTGGGCACTCAACTCGGCTATGGTTGGTTGAGAAGAACGGAAGGAGTTAGTGGTGCTACCTCCATGAGGGTTGAAAAAATCGTCAACCCCCATTGCGGTGGCGGGGGTTGGAAACTAGAGTTAGCAATTTCAAGATCGCCGCTTTGATACCATGCTAAAATATGAGAACTATGAGAGAATATTTGTTTGTGGGAATTTTGTGTATTCTTCTCCTTGTATGAGGTCATATTTATAATACAACATAGCTTTAATGGGCAAGTAAATAATAAATTCATATTTCTATTTACAGTAGGAATTTAGAAATTAAAGTAAATTAAATATAATTATAATGGGAATCCATGGTGTGTAAGGAAAGAAAGTCAATGGTCCACAAGTCACGCCAATAAAGTATTGTTACAAGGAAGTTATGATAGTTAGAGATGTGAGATATTAGCTAAGGCTATTTGCAGTGATGATATAAGCTTGTAATTGTGCTCAGTGTGTGGTTAACGAAATACATAATAATCTAATTCGTCTCCTAAGATTCTCTCTCTGCTTCATCTTCTTATTCTTCATTTCTTTGTTCTCCCCCCTTCATCTTAATAGTTTTGTTGGGTTGCTTTTTAATTTTAATTTAGTGTTTTTTAGTTATTTATTTATTTATTAATTAATTGTTGGAATGGTGGAAGTACAATTTTATACTTACGTGCACTATGTGCACTCAAACTAACGGAATTAAGGGATGTGACTTAATTTATTAACAACTGTAAATGAGATGTCAAAATTGGAAAAATGGAAAAATTAATGGTGACCAAAATTGTTTTCAAGTGAAACCCAATGACCAAAAATATTTTTTACCCTAAGTAAAATGTGGTGATTCTTGCTCACATTATTTGTTTAAATGTCCTTTGTTTTATTTTTTTTTAATGCCTTTGGTTTTTGATTGTGTGTTCGAATTTTTATAGTTTTCAGGGTTAGCCAAATATACAAATTTAACTCATTTTTCATTGGAATCTTCCAATATGCTAATCCCACTACCAAATCTATTTTGATTTTTTTGTTTTTTTGCTTGTACTTTTATAATGTCGTAAATATTTATTTAATGCTTGATGATATGTTTTGGTTCCTAAATTTTAACTAGACTATTTGAAGAATGATATATTATAATATTGTATAGAAGAAGGGCAATAGACATTTAAGAGATTATATACAGTTTCTATTATATATATACTGTATAATAAAGATTGATGGGTCGTTTGGTTAGTAATTATACAACTAGAAACTTCACACGTGCACATGTTATGTATGGGAAAAACTATGAAAGTGAAATGTCTAATTCATGTGACATGTTATGCATGTGAAATGCCATACCAACTAGTATAAATACTGCATGCACTTGTTCTTACATAATATTGAATGTCTGATTAGGTTCAAATATGCATTCATTATTAGAGTGCCCGATCCGACCACACCTATAGCACAGATCTGCCAATCTCTCATATTGAAACTCTACCCATGTCTCTTTTCCTTCCATTCTTGCTAACCAGAATCCTGGTACAAGAGGATTCCTAGTGTTAACCATGACCCTCACTCTCAAGAAGCCACGAGCATGGTTGGGGCTTTCATACTGGATCACCTCTCCGATTTTTCTCCCCATTTTCTCAATATTTTCCTCTGAGCAGAAGTTCAATGGAACTCCTCGAATCTGCACCCAATACGGAACCATTGCCGTGTCAATCTCCTCAATTGCAAGCTCCGCTGGCCACCTTTTGACAGAGAAACATTGCTTCATTACTGACCAAGGGCCGTTGTCTAGGATTTTGCCAGCCATATCCTCGTCTGTTACTGTTATTGCAAATAGATTATCCTTGACCCATATGATTTTTGCCTCCCCGTACTCTTGCCAGGCCGTGCGAAGGATATTTTTTATGGCCCCTCTATTTGGCATTTTCTCTGCAATTACAGCACCGACAAGTTTGGGCCCTTGCTCCAGGCTAGATAAGCCGAGAGATTCCTCCAATTGGACCACAAGATCATCTTCGTGGGTATTTGCCATGCGGACGACTACAATTACAGCACTGAAGTTCCAAAAGATTGGGGATCTCCTGGTGGACCAGGGTGGACCGGATCTTTCTTTAACCGAGAATGGGTGCAGACTGGCTTTGAGCTCTTGTTCTTACATAATATTGAATGTCTGATTAGTGTAATTTATCATGGCTATCTATCTCAGAGTACACTTGCATAATATTGCATTTGTTCTTACACTTGCATTCTTTGTCTCTATGACCTCTTGTGCTAATCCCTATCAGTACCTGATGTTCGTGCAACAATGGCCAAATATGTCGCATGGCACGTTGCTCCCCAAGTGCCCGCAGCTTATTGGAGTTCAAAATTCATGGCTTATGGCCTTCTAATTTTTCAGTGTATGAACTGAAGAACTGCGCTGGTGCAGATCTGACCTCGATAAGGTACCCTCTTTTTACTAATTATATATATAATTATATAATTTTGTTTTTGTTTTTCTCATAATTAATTGAAATACATGTATCATCTCTTTTTACAAATTAGATGAAAAATAACAAGTCATTGCAATCGGAGCTGGTCAAATCTTGGCCCGATGTGAAAGATAATGATCATATGGAGTTTTGGGGTTCCCAGTATAAGAAGCATGGTAAATGTTCGGACAATACATTCCCGCAGCTTGAATATTTCGTAGTGTCAAATCAGATGTGGAAAAACTACAACATATCCAAGATGTTTGAAAGTTATCCGAAATCTCCCATCGTACCCGGGGCAAAGACAAAGTATTACATATCTGACCTTTTGGCAGCAATTAAACGCGTTACTAAATTCGACCCTAATATTCGTTGCAAGAACTCGATATTGAGTGAGGTGGTCATCTGTTTTAACTCCAGGGGACGAGATGTGATCGATTGTGATCCAGCGACAACCTGCAATGCTCTGGAAATAGAGTTCCCTGGTTGAAGCAACTCTAAATAAATCTAAAATGTGATGTTAATGATATTTAACTTACTTTAGTATGTCTCAGACTGGTTTTCAAAGCTACGTTACGCAATAAAGATAAAGAGTAGGGTTCGAAGTTTTCCATGTTTTGTCTGTGCATTAGCTTGGTTATTATTAGGGTTTATGGTAAGACTTCGTTCTCTCAAATTCAGAATTAGTGCCTTACGACCCGGAAATAGAGAAAACATGTAGGAAATGGCTAAAAGGAAAATTGAGACGAGTAATCCTTTAATAGATGTGGCTGAAAATAATGAGACCAAAACTGTTAGGGAGTATTTTGGTCCCGCCATCACCAATTCCCCATCATGCATTGTGTTGCCTAACGCTATAATGCCAACCATTTCGAAGTTGAGACCCTAAATGATCGAACTCTTGCCTAGATCATGAGAGTCATGGAAACTGAAGACAGCGGATCCGCACCCTATAATCCTATGCACTTTGTAATTTTAACAAAAATAAAAAATGAAAAATATCATCAGAACCAACTTCTAGGAGAGAGAATCTGACCTATATAATAGAAGAATTTGTATAAAAATGTTGTGTTGGTCCAAGTATTTATTAATGCTTTTGGAATACTGGATAAAAATGCAGCAAGAAATTTTGTATAATGCTAATTAATTCAATTATCTTGTACGTTGTGGAGCGGAGCTTGTTGGGGGAGGGGGAATTGAACTTGGGATCATAGTGCAACATTAAATATAATATTCTTAATCACTTGAGTTACAAGACCTTTATTGACGAGAGTAAAGTTTTTTAAATCCAAAAACTGAAACCATACTAGGCACATAAATAACAGCGGCAAAACCATTCGGATTGCCTGGAATAGGAAGACACTGAGATGATGCATTTGTATGGAGGTTGTAGGAGACTAGAGGTAGATAACCATATGTAGGTCTGGGCGTGGTCCGGTTTGGACCGGTTCTTGCTTAAAATTAGAACCGAAACCGCACTGTTCATCCGGTCCAGCTTTCGGCCCAGTTTTTAACTAAAATGAGTGGCAAACCCAAACCAATCCGGACCTATAAAGACCGGTTCGGTTCTTCCGGTTCACGGTTTCAAACTGGTTTTTTTTTTTTACATACACATATCTAATCACTTCCTCTGCAACCCAAAAGCCCAGAAAAATCTCAAATATACAAAGGAATACAAATAAACCAAGCTAGAAACATATTAAAAAATAACAGATCTAAACTACTAAACATATTCAACAAACAAATGCCCACATATCTAATTTTAGATCTACAAGAAGAAAGAGAGAGAAAGAGAGAAACAGAAATAAACCAAACACCAGAGAAAGAGAAGAAAATCGCGGAGAGAGAAGGAGAAAAACCAAAGCAAGAGAAGAAAACTGCACCAGAGAAAGAGAGGAAAAAGAGGAAAAAAAAGGAAGAAGAGGAGAGAGAGGGAGAGAAAAAGAAGAGGAAGAAGAGACGGAGAGAGAGGGAGAAAAAGAGAAAAGGAAGAAGATGAGATGGATTAGAAAAAAAAAAATGAAAGGAAGAAGACGAAGAAGAGACTTAGAGTGAGGGAGAAAAAGAAACATGAAGAAAGAAGTAAGAAGAAAGAAAAGTGGGGGAGATGAAAAGATGAATCAGGAAAAATAAAGTAACATTGAAAAGATGAAAGCCATGCCTTGCGTCAGTTTTGGGACAATAAAAGAACAATATTTGTTTTGTGTTTTTTATGGTATAAAGTAAACAACAAAAGTTGGGCCTAGAGTTAGCTGAAGTTGGGCTTCGAGATGGCTCAAGTATATATATTTTAATAAATAATTATATTTATTTAATCCGGTTCGGTTCGGTTCACTGCGGTTTTAGAGGAGATAAAACCGGATCCAGAGATAATCGGTCTGAAACCGGTCCGGTTCGGTTTTTGAATTTTTTTGTTGACTTTTTAATCAACACGGTTTTTCCGGTTTTTTTCAATTCGGATCGGCTCGGTTTTGCGGTTCTCCGGTTCTTATGCCCACCCCTAACCATATGTAGAAACCAAAAGAATCTCATCGCTCTTCCAAAATGCCAAAGGCTTGTGGGTCAAAGTGAGATCAAAAGCAAGGTGTTTGGTCCGAGTAGCATTTTAATAATTATTGTTCGGCCGATTTCCAAATTCTTCATGCAGGATTCATCATTTTGTCCATAGCATCCAAAAAGAGAAAGAGTGTTGGAATAGAAAATTTCGGGTCCTTCAACAAGTAATCTGATTTCCATGTTGAGAAGTCAGACACCATTTCAATCGCCATCCGTAAAGAAGGAAAGGGGGGCAGCAGGGGAACCTATAAGAAAACCCTCTGACACTCAAGTCAGGTAAGAGTATAATCGCAGGAGAGTTAGAATAAAATTGTTTCTCTTTTTTCTCCTCCTTTTGGACTCTTGGGTTAATTGGCCTTTTATAGGCATTTGAAGTCTTAGGCTCCAAGTTCCGTGTTCCATGGTTCTCTCCATGATCCACAATCACTCCATCATGGGCGGTGGCGGAGCCAGGATTGTATGTGTGGGGGGGCCAAACCGTAATACAAGTATAGAAAAATAAACTCAATTTTACATCAATATAAATACTTCCTTGGCTCATCGGTTTGATTATTAGAGGATTAATACTTCCTTTTTTTTATGTCAGTTGTGTAATGGGCCCACAAACATTTTATATATAATTATAAATGAAGTTATCATGGATTCCAATTGGGGGGCCATTAGAATGATTGTATGGTTTGCCTTGTTAAATATATGAACTAAAACCCAAGCTTTACTGTGTTAAGAACAAATTGTGGAGGAGCCAGGGCCACCTTAGGCCCTAGAGTACCTCCGCCCCTGATCATGGGCATGGCAGTGGATGATCTTGTAGGCTTTGCCATGTGGCATGAAACATGCTAGCCTTTGATCATGGGCATAGGACATGTTTTCCTTGGTAAAACTTGGCCATCAAATCCCACTAATTTCATGATGTCATTAATGTGTAGTCATGGATAGAAAATAAAACATGTGTACCTCCACTTTCCCAAGTTTAAGGTGCTAGTTGGTAATATATTGAGGAGTAATTTTTGCTCCCACACATACCCCATTTCTCTATTCAGACACACACTTTGACAGGACCCAACCCAAATTCCACTTTGGAATCTGTTGCGTAGATTCAGCTGCACCAAAATGAGTTCAACTGCATCCTCAACTTGTGATACTCGCAAGTGCACGAGCCGTTCGGTAGTATAGCATATGTAAGTGCGAGGTCGATTCCACAGGGATTGGTGATTGAATGATCCAATTCAATTTTCCTACACAAAATACAAATGAAAACAAAAGAAACAAAACAAGAAGAAAGAATGTACATTACAAGAAAAATAAATTACAACTTAAGAAAACATTAAAGAGAGCATTTGAGGAAGAAAGGAAGTGTTTGAGAACTTTGAGGAGGGAGAAGAAAGTGTTTGAGAGATTTTGAGACTTTTGGAAGAAAGGAAGTGGTGTTTGGGAACTTTGTGAATTTGGAAGAGAGCGGTTGAGAACTTGGAGGATGTTTGTGAACTTGGAGAATTTGAGAACTTAGGGAAGAAAGAGAAAGGTGTTTGGGAAGTGTTTGGAGAAGAGAGTGTTTGAAGAATTTAGAAGAAGAGAAAGGAAAAGTGTTTGAGATTTAGTACAAAGAAAATTTAGTAGAATGATCTTATTACAACAATTGAGAACTACAAAGAGAACTTAAGAGAATTTGAGGGAGAGAAGGGAAGGGAGCTCTAGAGAAGTGTTTGAGAGCTCCCCCCTTGGGGTGTGATTACAAGCTTAGAGAACTTCCCTATTTATAGGCCTAGGGGAAGTGAAAATCTGAATTATACAATAGGTTTACCTACCACACTCACTTCACCAACTTACAACACTTAATTCACCTAACACACTATTACATTTGAAAACAATTCCTCTTGTCTTTAGGCTTAGTGTTGCAACTCCCACTTCATCATCTTTCAATTCATTTGGTTGCTGCAAAATTCCACTCAATTATAGGAATTGAATATGCTTCACCAAACTTTCCCACAATCAACAACACTTCATCATGCATATGTCATGCATGACAATGTATTGCAGCCAGCTTGTGGGCTCGTTTTGGGCTTGTTTCTCCATCCATAAAATTCTGGAAAAATATGGATCTTGAAGCTCTTTGTCTTATCTTTCCAAGCATATACAGCCCAACTCAAGGAAAAATCCGGAAGGCCTTCAAATGTGATTTTTGGCCCAGTAACGCAGATGCTGCCGAATTTGACCTTAAGTTGCCAAAACATGTATAACTTTCTCTAGAAGACTCGGAATCATGAACCGTAAAATTGTACAGAAAATAGACTTCCGTATCTTTCCAACGATGTATGGCTCATTATCTGGTTCTTCTTGAGTAAGTACAGTCTAATCCATGAAGTTGACTGATCTGCAGACACCGTTTTGAGCTAATTTGTCCCCAAAATGCAATTAGTGAGTCTCAAGCTTATAACACTGAAACAAACACAAAACTTATTAAAAGCACAAGTTTAACTCAAAAACATAACCAAATCATAAGTTAGAAGGGTACAAAATGATATGTAAATATGCACCGATCAAATACCCCCAAACCTAGATTTTGCTAGTCCTCGAGCAAAACAAAAGGAAAACAAAGATAAAAACAAACAAGAATTTAACTAGACCACTTTCGTAGGTAACTCGATTGCATTGAGCGTATGCAACAAGCCTTTAAACCTCTAGGCATCCCTAGTAGGAGGAGTTGTGTCTCCTGAGGGTTTAACAGTTATCAGATACCCACAAACGTTTTTCTAACTCTACAAAACAAAGTAATTAGAAAACTTAAAAGATTGTTAGTCCTTAAGCAAAACCAAAACAAAAAACAAACATAAAAGCAAAATCAAAAATAAAAATACAAACAATCACAAAAATAAAAAGAACTCAAAATAATCTTTCCGAACATTTTCGAAGAGAAATGACTCATGCACATGACTTAAACGTTTTAACAATAAAGCTCAATTTAGACATTATTTACAAGGCGGCAAAGTTCAAAACATAATATGCTCAAAGTGTAGTAGTGTGATAGCCAAATGCAACAAATTCCCCAATCTTAGTTTTCACACAATTTCAAAAATCATACAAAACACAAGTTCAACTTCAAATCTCACCAAAGTTGTCCTCTCACAAATGAATCACTTAGAAGAGGGTTATAATGCAACACTCAGTTATAAACATGAGATTAGAGTTAAACCATAAGGACTTAACTCGAAATAGAAAGATGAAGAACTTGCATTAATATGATCTCAAGAAGGATGCCAAACACTTAAAAGTAGAAGAATGAATGCAATTCAACCACATGACATTTAAGATCAATTTAGGTCTTTAACATAGGTTGTAATGGGGCCAAGGGTACAGGTGAGTAAGAAATGAAGGGTATGGATAAAACAAAGTCCAAGGAACTCAAAATATAAGAGCATAAAACAATTGTTTACAAGACTTCGAATCATCACAATGAGAATTTTTACATGATCAAAACTCCTTATACCTTCATTACAATGTTTCACTCTTTTATTGAACAACCACCAATTTATTTTGAAGGCCCAAAAATGAATTTTCAATCAACCACCACATAATCACAACTTTACTCTTTTCTTTCACCAATTGTGTGAATATATATATATATATATATTTGAAATGTAACACCTCTTCCCAAACTTAGTATGAAAAACACATCCCCATGAAAGCTCATGAGTTCCTTAGAAAGGTAAATATTTGTTTTTCAAGGTAAGGCGAGGAAATATAATTGGTTAAATGAAAGAAAAGGTTTACATGTAGGCTCAAAATGGTTAACAATGGAAAATCATGCTTAAGCATGCATAAGGTTAGCTTGAAAGGCACAAACGATCCAAAGAGGGCCTTAATATCATTTCTTAAATGTCATGAAATCAAATTGCATAAGAATGAATGACTTTTAAGTGTTCAACCAAATCAATGAATAATGAGATCAAACAACAACTTAGATGACAAGAAAATAAGAGTATGTCTATAACACTCATGAAATGAAGTACAAGGCTCAAAAGCTCACTTTATATGGTTGGTTATATAAGTCTAATTTATGCTTCATACAATTCTTTAGATCATGCAAATCCTTCAATTGGAAAATTATGAAACAAATGGCAAGTGCAAAGAAGGTTTCAAACATATCATGTTAGAACAATGCCAATTTTATTTGTTTATTTAAATTTTTACTCTTTTTTTAAAAATAAAATAAAATAAAATGAAATCCAATTTTCATTTAAGTCATGCAACATTTATCACAATCTCATCAAATATGTTCGGAAAGTGAATAAAATCAAAATCAAAATAAAATAAATAAAAGCAAGACTCAAACAAAATAGAATAAAAATAAAAACAAGCAAATAATAAAAAAAATAAAAAAAATAATTCAGGAAAAACCAAATTTACATGCTAAACTCCAATACCCCCAAACCTAGAAATGAACATTGTCCTCAATGTTTAAAAATTAGCCACAAACAATGTCATAACAAGAAATGAAAGGTACTAAAGCAAATAACAAAATATAAAAATAAAATAAAATAAAATAATTACAAAAATAAAAATTACAAAACAAACAATCAAATAAAAAAAAAAAAAAACGAAACAGTAAAACACTCAAAACAGTAAGCCCTAAACGGACAGTCTTACGCAAACTAAAACCCAATTTTTTTTATTTTTTATTTGAAAGCCCAAAGCCCATAATGAAATTAACCCACCTTGAAACCCAAACAACAGTGAAAACCCGAAGCCCACAATGAAGTCCGAAGCCCACATGTTCAATTGATTTTTATTATTATTATTATTATTATTATTATTATTTTAAAAGAACATGGGTCATGATGTCTCGGTTCAGTGTAAGGGACCAATGAGAGGGCGAGACACGTGTCGACGCGTAGAGGCGCCGCAGACTCCACAAGCACAAATTACGGGCTATGGAAAGGCGCGAAGACGACTTTGCTGAACGCGTCCGTTTAAGAAAGACACGTCGTGATAAATGAATTGGGTATGGTTGGAAAGAGAGAAGGTGGTGGGACTGGAGGAATGCTGGAGATTCAGAAAATGCTGGGGGACGCTCAACGGCTAGGGTTTGTCAAAGACTATGTCTATAAGAAGGAAAAAGAAGGGAAAACACACAAACTCAAAAACACAAAAGAGAAAAGAAGCAAAAAAAAAAAAAAAAGTGAGAAATCAAATGGCCTCTTCCTACCCATTTTCGTTGGATCTCAACCTAGCTCCACCGACTCAAACATGGGGCCAAGCAGGTGGCACCAGTGTGGGTACCCTACTTTGCCTCCGCAGGGGGGCCTGTGACTGTCAATGACTCAATACTCCTGGACAACGATGTTGCCATTGGAGTTGGCAGAAATTTAGTGACTCCTAAAGATATACGTGTGTTAGGGACAAGGGATGACAACCGGGTCACGAGTGATGCCCTAGCACTGAGCGTGCAGAGTACAGCATGTGTTGCAAGTTTGGGTCATCGCCTACTTGCGAAGTCCCATGAGGTAGAGATTCTGAAAGGTCAGTGAGCGGCGGAGCGAAGTATGGTTGAAGAGTGTCAAAGTGCTATAAAAAGCTTGAAAAGGGAGAGGGCAAGGATAGTGGAGGTGAATCGACACCAGCTAGAAGTATTGCGGGACGAGAATAAAAACCTATCAAAGATGGTAGAGTTGTATTCTCGTGACATGCGAAAGCAACTGGAGGACCTAGACCGACCGGGTAAACGCAAGCAAGCAGATCGCGAGAGTAGTTATGCTCAAGCTAAGATTGCGATCTTTGGGAGCTCAAGTGGTGAGCCCCAAGAGGCTGTGCGTGAAGCCCTGGAAGAGGACAGCCAGAGGGCCAAACTCAAAGCTCCTATGGTCGAGACACCTAGCGCTATGAAGAAATGATTTCTACTGTTTTTATTTTGTTTTTGGTTGTTTTTGTTTTTGTTATTTTGGTTTTAGAAATAAAATAGTAAAGTTGCAGAAGGAAAAAAGAAAGAGACAAAGAAAACACACTTCCCAAACTTAAATCAAACAAAAACGACAAACGGAAAAGAAAGCACACTTCCCAAACTAAAATAAAACAAAAAACGACAAACGGAAAAGAAAGCACAGTTCTCAACTAAAATAAGACAAAGGTGATAGCCGAAAGGGAAAAACACAAAACACTAGAAAATGAAAGTAACAGGCAAAAACATTAAACACCCGAAAACACGGAAAAAAAATAAAATAAAGTAAAGTGAAAGTTAATGTGCTCCCCCTTGAAGCGATTAGGTCGAGCATGCCCGGGAAATCCGAAATGGTGTTGGCTCTCTCTCATCAGCATATGCTTATTTAAATTACATCTCTGCAAGCGGATGATACCCAGCATTTCTTCCTGCAAACTCAAGGAAAAACATCAAAAAATTCAGAAGCAAAACAAATGGCATCCTCATGCACTCACCTTGATGATCTCAACCTTGAGCTATCCCTTGCACCACCGAATGCGCAGATAAAGGCTCGTCCAAACCCTGTCTTCCCAAACTCCACATATCATCACGGTACGGCCTCAAACTTTGCTGAGGTAATACCGAACTTTTCTGAGGCAGTGCCGAACAAAGCAGTGCTCCTGGGCAGCATGATTGGTAGTAAACTCACATCGGCAGATCACCTGCATGTGGCACAGAGGTCCAACAAGGCTGCAGTGGAGGAGTCCCACAATTTAACGGTGCTCCATGCGGTCTCGGCTACCAATTTAGGCATGCGATTGTTGGCGAGAACACGGGAGTGTGCTGCGCTGAGCGAGGAAGTAGCTTCCTTGAAGGCTATGGTGGCGGACCTCCAGAAGCGGCTCTCCTGTGCCAATCAGCACATGGAAGCATTGCAGAAAAAGAATGAGGACCATGTAGAGCTGCTGAGATTCTGCAAGTAAGAGAGAATAGAGGCAAGCCATGATGATGAAGATGATGAAGATGAAGAAGAAGAAGAAAATGATGATGATGTTGTTTTTTAATTCACTTGAATGGTTTTTTGTTTTGTTTTTTTGTTTTTTGTTTTTTTTTAAGTGAAATAAAGTTTTTTTTTTTTTTAACACTTAGAAATAAACTAACCAAGCAAACCACGTAAATAAATACATAAACTAACTTAACAAAACAAAAACAAAAGCAAACACTGAACAAAAAGAAAACAAACAAAATAAAAAAATAAAATAAAAAAAGTTATAAAAAAAAAACTTAATTTAAAAACACACGAATATACAAGCAACTCACGGATGACCAGTTAAGGGCCTCAGAAAAACACAGCCAGGGGGATCCGGGAAGGTTGGAGGGGTCACAATGGTCCCTCTTAAAACCCAAACTTCTTAGACACCGAAGGTGTCGCCTAAAGAACTCCTAGACACTGGTATTGACGGAAGTGCTTCCTGGAGTTACCATAAGTCAGCTCATATGAAAAATCTTTTTTAAAATTTTTTAATTTTGAATTTTTAGTTTTTAAGATAAGAAAAAAAATTAAGATAAAATGAGACAACAAACCATAAATGAAAATGAACTAAGTACTCTAAACAACTCAAACAAAATGACATAAATTGTTGTACTAAAAGAAACAAACCAAGAAATAAACAGAATTTAAAGAAGAGAAAGGATTGAAATGCTCCCCCTTGAAGCGATTAGGTCGAGTATGGATGCATTTGGAGGTCGCGACTTCTCCCACTGCTCCACACTTCCCATTCGTATGATTGAGGTTGCCATCTCTCTCCATTTTTATTAAGCTGTCATAAATTGCTAAAACAAACACACAAACTTGAAACGGAATTAAAAGGATTAGGAAATAAAAAAAATAAAAACTAAAAAAGGAAAAGGAAAAATCAACACTTCCATGCTTCAAAGTAACAAGCAACAAAGTAAATCAAACTAGCTTATGGAGTTCGTTCTTTCTCAAATATGATTATCCATATGGTGTGTGGTTTTAATCAAGTATTCAGAAAAAGCATTTAGCTATGGTGTTTAGTCTAAACACAAATTCCGAACCCATTAAGGACAAGAAGAACAATAAAGAACCAAGTAGAATTTAAACATGGTGTTTGTCTTCAATATCTACCCATTCATTCACTAATCAGTCCAAGAGTCATATGGTGTTTATGTAAACTTGAACAAGATATTTAATTAAGAACAAGTGAATGAAACCATAAACAAGAAATAATCGACATGCTACTTGAACCTTTTTCGTGTTGTGTAAGCCGGAACTCAAACCCAGTTCTCTTGCTTGTCAGGCAATTGTCCTTGTCCGTTGGACTACAAACACAACTTGTCAATTAACGTCATTAACTTTAAAACATGAAACTGTCTAGTTATATACAAAAAATAAAAATAATAAAAAGTAGGAAAACCAAATAGAATCAAACAATGTTACCGATCCCCGGCAACGGCGCCAAAAACTTGTTGCGTAGATTCAGCTGCACCAAAATGAGTTCAACTGCATCCTCAACTTGTGATACTCGCAAGTGCACGAGCCGTTCGGTAGTATAGCATATGTAAGTGCGAGGTCGATTCCACAGGGATTGGTGATTGAATGATCCAATTCAATTTTCCTACACAAAATACAAATGAAAACAAAAGAAACAAAACAAGAAGAAAGAATGTACATTACAAGAAAAATAAATTACAACTTAAGAAAACATTAAAGAGAGCATTTGAGGAAGAAAGGAAGTGTTTGAGAACTTTGAGGAGGGAGAAGAAAGTGTTTGAGAGATTTTGAGACTTTTGGAAGAAAGGAAGTGGTGTTTGGGAACTTTGTGAATTTGGAAGAGAGCGGTTGAGAACTTGGAGGATGTTTGTGAACTTGGAGAATTTGAGAACTTAGGGAAGAAAGAGAAAGGTGTTTGGGAAGTGTTTGGAGAAGAGAGTGTTTGAAGAATTTAGAAGAAGAGAAAGGAAAAGTGTTTGAGATTTAGTACAAAGAAAATTTAGTAGAATGATCTTATTACAACAATTGAGAACTACAAAGAGAACTTAAGAGAATTTGAGGGAGAGAAGGGAAGGGAGCTCTAGAGAAGTGTTTGAGAGCTCCCCCCCTTGGGGTGTGATTACAAGCTTAGAGAACTTCCCTATTTATAGGCCTAGGGGAAGTGAAAATCTGAATTATACAATAGGTTTACCTACCACACTCACTTCACCAACTTACAACACTTAATTCACCTAACACACTATTACATTTGAAAACAATTCCTCTTGTCTTTAGGCTTAGTGTTGCAACTCCCACTTCATCATCTTTCAATTCATTTGGTTGCTGCAAAATTCCACTCAATTATAGGAATTGAATATGCTTCACCAAACTTTCCCACAATCAACAACACTTCATCATGCATATGTCATGCATGACAATGTATTGCAGCCAGCTTGTGGGCTCGTTTTGGGCTTGTTTCTCCATCCATAAAATTCTGGAAAAATATGGATCTTGAAGCTCTTTGTCTTATCTTTCCAAGCATATACAGCCCAACTCAAGGAAAAATCCGGAAGGCCTTCAAATGTGATTTTTGGCCCAGTAACGCAGATGCTGCCGAATTTGACCTTAAGTTGCCAAAACATGTATAACTTTCTCTAGAAGACTCGGAATCATGAACCGTAAAATTGTACAGAAAATAGACTTCCGTATCTTTCCAACGATGTATGGCTCATTATCTGGTTCTTCTTGAGTAAGTACAGTCTAATCCATGAAGTTGACTGATCTGCAGACACCGTTTTGAGCTAATTTGTCCCCAAAATGCAATTAGTGAGTCTCAAGCTTATAACACTGAAACAAACACAAAACTTATTAAAAGCACAAGTTTAACTCAAAAACATAACCAAATCATAAGTTAGAAGGGTACAAAATGATATGTAAATATGCACCGATCAGAAGTCTCTGCCAGACCCTGTGTGTGTACGACACCTGGTGGGTGTCGAGTACCGCCAGGTGCCGAGTGCACTTGACCAAAATGCCCTTCTAATGAAAACCAAAGTTTCTTTGGGGTTTGACTTCTGCCGAAAATTCGGCAGTCTCCCTGTAAATTGGATTTTCTCCAAAAATTTTCTCTGTGCCAGACCCTGTGTGTACGACACCTGGTGGGTGTCGAGTACCGCCAGGTGCCGAGTGCACTTGACCAAAATGCCCTTCTAATGAAAACCAAAGTTTCTTTGGGGTTTGACTTCTGCCGAAAATTCGGCAGTCTCCCTGGAAATTGGATTTTCTCCAAAAATTTTCAACATGTAAAAAACAGTTAAAATCCACATATGGCAGCATGCACAGGTTAACCTTCAAGCAGTTTACAAACAAGGCCTTTAGCCTTGAATAATTCAAAACAGAACCACCAACGAAGCTCTTAAGTCAAATAGTGAGATTTAACAAAGCAATTAATGAACTCGAATTAAATTACGCATGCTCACCATAATTAACAAAAGATAACTTCTCAATTTCCATCAAGTAATATTTAACAGCCAACACAATCATAAGTAGTTTAAGCACTTGGCCCAATTCGTACAATAATCCAAAACGGTTTCAAACCTGGCTTGGCCACAACCACAATTTAACAACTCTCACGTAGTCCAACGGGAAAATAAATATTCATTTAATCAAGCCTCATCTTCAATCGAGCTTTAAAACCACCGACAAGGTTGACACCAACTCATTCAAAACCAAAGAAGTGAAACTAGATCCAAACGCCTATATGAAAGTTCAGGAAGTAACTTTAGTTCGCGGCTACACCTGGGTGGGACCCCAGGCTAGGGTTTAGTTCACGTTCTCCACCTAGGTGTACCCCCATTCGTATTCCGTCAATACCTTTAATACATCGTCAATTCCGATAATATTTCGTCAATTCCAATAATATACCGTGAATTCCAAGTATCATGTCTGTTACATCCTCACAGGCCTCGGAAACACAAAGTCACCCGAGCCGCATTCCTCGCAGGCCTTAGAGGACCCTTAGCAACCTGAGCCGCATTCCTTGCAGAACTCGGGGGACATATAGTCAGCTCGAGAACGCACATCCTCGCACCACACGGTTCAGGCGTCCTAGAAACTCGTGGGGCAATGTCATAAATGACAAATATGTTTCAAAGGCAACTGGGGGGGTACTCCCGAGGTGAGTTTAAAAACCATATTTTGAAACTCATCTTGAAATTCCTTTCATTTCACAAACCATACTTAAATTCTCTTCTCAACTTTCCAGGAAACCAGTTCTCAACTACCCTTGAATTTAGACCGCATACTGTTGAGAACTAGTGTCCATAATTCATCATTTTCAAACCTCTAAGTATATATATTAAATATAGACATGTACTTAGATATTTAGTTAATTTATTAATCACGCCGAAATCCAATTAACAAACCATTCCATCCCGATACAATAATAATAATCTTAATCATAATAGATAACTAAATAAATAAATAATAAACAAATAATTAAACGACAATTACCCTTAGAGATTTCATCACCTTCAATAATGCATAGTCTTCAAATATCGGAAGTAACATTTAGAAATACCATAAAATAATATAACCCAATCTCAAATGTCGAAATAATATAAATGTATACATATATATTCTCATTCCATATTCATATACACCCATTTCATAACTTCCATTGTCACAATAATAACCAAGAATTCCGGATCCATATGATAACATAAAGACAAATCCCAACATCCCTAAAAAATCAACATAGTTCCATTAACAATTAAGACTCGTTAATAAGGTCGTTCTAGGACTCTGGGACTCTTCATTTTACGATCTGCGAAATCCTACAAGATCCTAGGAATGTCTAGATCAACATATTTTAAATTGGAGTCAATCCAATGGCCCGAACCTATCGAACCCGGATAACGCCTAATATGCGATATCCGATTGACAATAAACGATATCCAAATTTATATCCGAGCATACTGTCGTGCTCGGGATGACATGATGATGATTTTAGGACTCAAGGACTGGCCCAAAAGTGGCCCACGTGCTGCGGCGCGTGAGTGTCTAAAAAACGATTCCGGAGGGCAAGACTTATACCTATGATCACCATATAGAGTGGATCAACTTTTGTTCTTAGACCTACCCCAAAAAGTGGACTGAAGTGGCCAAAATCGGAGGCCGAAAACTGGCAAATTTTCAATCGCTTATTTAACCCCATAAACGTAGAAATTTCTCATATCCAATACAACCAGCAACTAGAACTTCTCGAGAGGTTGAGAAAGCATACTTGGATCAACGAAAATGATGGCCGGAAGTGGGAGAACGAGTTGCTGGAATTTTTCTCACGAAAATCCACTACAAGAAAAACCACCTTAGTTGACACTATATAGTTGACGTTTTTGTATAAACTGTCAACTATTGTGCTATACCTTGATGTTTTTTAAAAAGTGTCAACTATGTATCGCATAACATTGACGTTTATTAAAAAGTGTCAAATAGAACATAGGTTACTTGAAATTTCTGGGAAAACGTCAGGTTTTTTTCGCATATTGGTGACGTTGATTAAAAAATGTCAAATAAAACCCAAGGTTACCTGACGCTTTTTCGCTTAAAAAAAGAAAGATTTTCTATTTAAACCCCACACTTCTCTTAGTTCACCCCATCTTTCAATTTAAATTTTCACAATTTCTAATAAAACCCCACTATCTTCCCAAACTACCCTTAAATACACCCCAAATTGAAAAAAATAAGAAATAAAAGAGATTTTATATTTAAATCCCACAATTTTCTTTATTCCTAGCAGAAAAAAAAAACACAAACAAATGGAACCCCAAACCTGAAATTTAATACTTTTGGGTATTGTTGAGTTGACAATCAACAAGCCTTTCCATCAACTCCCATGTATATTTAAAGAGGTAGGCTCGTCAATGTTCTACGTCTTTAAAAGAAAAGTAATCTAACAATAGGATGTAGAAGAGTTTATATTTTTCTAAAACTTAATATGAAGAGTGGTGGGATATGTAGGTGTCTGTATAGATGTACTAGGGTTAATTATTAAGTTGGATGACCTTTTTTGTCTTTTTACACAATAATAAAACTTATAGCTTAATGATTTAAGTATTTGGGGAAAAGAAAAGTGCGGGTTTAAATAGAAAATCTCAAAAAGAAAAGAAAAAGAAAGGCAACCTGACGCTTTGGGAACCCTTCGGAAAACTGAGGTCGTATATGAATCAATTTACTGTATTACATTTTCTGCCCCAGTCTCTCTCTGTCTCTCTCACTTCTAGATCCAGATATAGATCTGATATGAACAATTCTTTTCAGTTTCTTTCCCTTCGTATTTTCTCTCACTTTCTTTCTTATGTACCCAACCAGCAAACTATCCTATCTCGTTAGCCAACCAGCCACCATTCTCCAGCCTCCATCCGTAGGGGGATGGGTTACCTACCCACGATACTAAACAACTTTGAGCTAGGACTTTTCTGGGAGACATCTCTTGCATCCTTTAGTTCTGTCATCATTGGGTAAGGTGACAAAAACAGTTATCACAGGGCGTTGCTGGACCAAAGGCTATGACATCCCTTAGAGCAGTTCAGCGACATCGTCGAGGCCAATGTCACTAGATTATCGCACATATACTTTGAAGATCATCTTTCGTTTCAAAAGCTAAGATTTTTTCAATACCCATATTTTTTCTATTTCTCTAACAATCAAATATTTGATGAATTTGATCTAATTTTGAATGGGTTTGTTTGGAGGTTTGGGTCAGATTTTTGTAATATTCAATTTGCAAGACCTGCTTGTACGGGACCCAAAGCTGTTAGCTAATCTTTGCTCCTCTGGCTAGTTCGCTCACTTTCCCCTTTTGTGGTATCTAATCTTCTTCTCAATCTACGTTTCTTATCACTTCCCTTTGTTTTACACACAGTTACTGCGTTTCTTATGCCTAATTTGCTTTGTTTTATACACAATTACTGCTTTTCTTATGCCTAATTTACTTGAAAAGGGCTGCTTTGATAAATTTATGTATAAGGAAACTGAAATCAGTCGCCCAATCCCTCATATGTGTCCATATACATAGGAAGCCCGACTCATTACCTCGTGTCTCATGCTTAGCCTAGGCTTGTCTACCCTTCCTATATGTGAGTGTTGAATTTTCAAGATTTAAACTTTGAATGTCCACTTCGAGTTACAAGTTTTGGACAATGTTTATAGGATCAAGGGATTAACTTTAGCAAACTACTAATATAAACACAAGTTGTGACAGTTACAGAGTTAAATTTTCTGTACCCGTTGCATTGAAAATCCTGAACTACTTATGGCTGCAAACACAATATTAATAGGTTATAGAAAATATACTTGTTTACTAACAAAAATATATGCAGTTCTATAGGTACTATGTATTGTTAGTTGCCTTAATTTTTTCACCAAGTAAAGATATTGCTTGCTCAGCTAAACCTGTGATATTCATGAATAATGGTTTGTAAATTATATTATAACAGCAATATCGGCAATTTTACAGGTTATAAGGAATTGACTCAAGGTTGAGCTTCTTTGGACTACTGCACTCCGACAATTTTACAGGTTATAACCTTGTCATATATGCTAATGGGTTGGCACAGTTGGTTTTCCTTTGTGTACATGTTTTTGTTTATGGTTATTGAGTATATGAGAAAAATATTGATTATTCTATTGTTAAGTTTTTTATATTCTTTAATACGATAAAATTTTGAAGATGTATATGAGATGGAAAAATAGAATAATTGCTTTTCACTTGGGCAATATCGAATTGTCTTTAGGTCACCAACAAACTCAAGTGTGAAAACTCTTTATTCAGTTTCTATGAATATTGTGTTGTTAACGCTTGAGAGTTATAATCAATCTAGGTAGACTAAGATGTTTGGGTGTGAGTAGTCTTGGTGTTAGAAAGTGAGTTTGACCATGAGTTTTATGATTGCCTGAGCCCTTCTATATGCCTTAACTTCTTCCACTGTGGCCTCAAGGTATGCCACAAAGTTCCCACATAGTCATACAGAGTTGATTTTGTTGGCCTTTGAAATATAGAATTTGTATAGGCTTATTTACACCAATGCCCCTCTGAAACTACGATCAAATCTCACATTGCACCCCCAAACTCAAAGTGGCTCACTTACATCCCTTGACCGAGATTTGGTGACTCATTTTGCCCTATGCTATCAACTTCATCGAAAAGTATGTTAACTTTGATGACGTGGCATGAGTGTTTATGTAATTTCGTACACATGGATCATTGTCCACCATTTAGTGAGTGACGTGGCAAGTGGAGCCCATCTCCAATTAAATAATCTAATAATTAAAAATTAAATAAAAACATAAAAGTTCTTTATGTTGTAAATTAATTAAAAATTATAATAAAATAAAATAAAATTAGGAAAAAAAACCATCAGCCCCACCCTCCCTCCCTACCCATCGACCTGAAAATCTATGAGCCACCCCAGCCTAACACCATCCCCAATTATGTGATCCCCAACATCCAACACCCACTCAACCCGTCGACCTCGAGCTCCGTCCAGGGCACTGCCCACTCTCTCTCTCTCTCTTGTACCTGGGCGCTGCCCATTTCGGTGCAACTACCTCGCGCTCGGGTAGGCCATTCATAGCTGGTTGAGGCCAAACCCGTCTAGCTTCAAGATCAGGCTGGGCTTCGTGGCAGGACTCGCCCAGGAATCTCCTCGGAAACCGCGGACGGATCCCGTCTAAATATCCGGCATTCGGAGATGCGGCCCAATTACTAAGAACCGAGACTTTCTACCAAAATTTTGGCAGTCTCCCCTGGAAACAGAACATATCCCAAAATTTCAACATGTTAAAAACACAGATATTTACAACTTAACAGCCGGCATGTATTACACAGAGTATAATGTTACAAACCATGGCCTATGGCCTCAAAAATCACATCCTAACATGGCGATAGACGGAGCAAGTCTCCAGAATTCAACAAACTAACAAAAATGAAGTTTTACGAATTTCCAGAGTATAGAACTCTACGAAGGCTCAGTGTCCTGAAGCTCGCGATTCGGGAGCACACGACACAAGCTCGCCTCGTTCCAGTCAACTACCGGCGTGGGGCGCAAAACAAAAAATTGTGAGTGGACAAAACAAGATTCAGTTTCATTTAAACCAAAGTAATATAACTCCACTGTTAGAAAATCATGCATGAAATCAATACATTAAAAACCATCATAATCATATATATATAGTTTGCTCAAACCCGAGCTAAATCCGAAATCCAATGAAACTTACAAATCAACCCATCCATACCTTCCATTATAAATCTCAAATCAAACTCTTAAAACACGTGCCCACTGGCACGACGAGCGGGGAAGTATCCTTACTCAGAAACAAGAACAAGGGAATAACTATATAATATAAGAGATATTATATATATATAAATGACACACCTAATTGTCCGGGGAAACAATCCAACAGGGGATTGTTGACTAACTCACAATTATCAGCCCCTAAACGGACTATGTGGCTAGGGACGAGCCATCCAACTGGGGGACTAACTCTCAGCCAGCACGTACGGACGAAGAATCAAGACATGTACGCCTGGAAACAGTCCTACGCGCGCAGACTACCCAATTAAGGGTCTACAACGACACCCGTTAAGGTATGCCCCGGGTTCAGGACATTTCCAAGTATATCACAATTCCATATCCACAATCCAAATCAGGGGAGGTACACAGGGGTAGTGCTTACAGCACTCTAACCTGACTTTCTACTCTCGCATCTTACCATGCCTTACAACTAATCCCAAGTACCCCCACATAAACTCAACATAAAGTACTTTCCCAAATAGTATACATAAATAATTCAAGATACTTGAATATGTCTAAAACCCAAACATAACACCCATACTTTATAAAAATATTAGTTTTGAATAATAAGTATAAGGTAAATTTCCATAAACCCTTAGGGCCCGTCCTGGTAACGTTTTCGGAGAGTGTTTTCTAAGAATATTTTAGAGAATGAAAATAAGAAAATGAATTTGCATTTTCAGGAATTGAAAATGAATTTGCATTTTCAGGAATTGAAAATGCGTCTGGTAGATTAATTAGAAAACATCTTTAGAAAACAAAAACAATGAAAACGTGTCTGGTAGTACAATTGTTTTTTAGGTGTATTTTTGCTAATTTCAGTTCTAATTTTTTTTAATTCTGATATTTTTAGAGGCTAAAATTATTATTAACAATGAAAAAAATTAAAGCTCAAAAACTATCTTATCTCCTTTCTTTTTCTTTCTTTTTTTTCTCCTTTTCTCTCTTTCCTCCTCTTTTCTTCTTCTTTTCCTTCGCATGCTGTTTCTTTTTTCTCTTTTTCATCCTCTTTCCTTCTTTCTTCCCCTTTTCTTCTTCCTTTCCTTCCCAAGGCCGTTTATCTTTTTTCTCCTTTTCTTCCTCTTTTCTTCTTTCTTTCCTTCCCAGGCCGTATCTACTCCTCCTTCCTTCCATGGCATGAATCCCATACACCCACCCATCTCTCTCTCTCTCTCTCTCTCTCTCTCTCTCTCTCTCTCTCTCTCTCTCTCTAATTAATGGTTGTGGTGGTTTGATTGGGTGATGATGGTGGTTGAGCTGGGTATGTGGGTAGGAGAAGATGGGTTTTGTTCTTTTCTTTTCTCTTCATTTGTATATGTTTTTCTTTTCTTTCCTCTATTTTTTTTTCTTAGTTTGCTTGGGTTCGGAGAAGATGGGTGTTGTTCATGTTGGTGGGTTTATCAGTTGTCAAGAGAGAGAGCTAGAGTTGTTGATGGGATGCATTCTCGTGTCTTCGAAAAACATGAAAATGAAATTCCTGAAAACAACTTTTTTTCATTTTCAACTTTTGTTCACAAAGTTAGATTTGTTTTCAAGAAAACGTTTTGTGAGGGAAAACGAAAACAATGCACCGAACGTGTATTTGTGAAAAACAGGAAACAAAAACAGAAAACAGGCCCTAAAAACATTACCGAACGGGCCCTTAAATTCTTATGCATAGAAATTTCATCATAAAATTCATGCAATTTATTTGAAAACAAAGTCCACTCACAAGTAGTCCCAAGCTGCGTGACCCCGAGAGGGTCCTGCTCTCTTGAAGGAGGAGTCGGATTACCTATTCCAGAATACGAACACGATATTAAAATCCAACTCTTCAAAAAATGAGACTTTAAAGTAAAATCCTAATTTCCGGGTTTCTCTTAAGTACTAGGAACAAGACGTCCCTAAGGTCCAGTTAAAGGTTCCAAGCGCTGTAAAAGTCTCGGAATACACTCGGTAAATGGACGATCAAAACTTTAAGTTAATGAATCGGTACATCCGGGCTCCGATTCACGGTACCGTGAATTCCTATACGATCCTAGGAATATCAGGAACAACATACGTGAAATTGGGTTTGATCCAAAGTCAAAACACATCAAACCCGAAAATCACAGAATATGTCAAACTCGTTCAAGGTCCAAACGATATCCAAATTGAGATCCGTAAAATGTGACCTCTGTTGGACCCGCCACGCATCGCCCCACGCACGGCAGCGCGTGTGTGGCTTGATCATTGTTCAGGAACGGAAAAACTTAGAATCTTGGCTCCAAATTCCTAATCTAGGTAATACCCCTAATTTGGAGTCACTTTTGTTCTTGGGTAATGGCCAAAAAGTGGCCGAAAATTCCAACTGAAAGCCTGAAACCTAACTTCAAAATTTGACTTGTAAACTCTCAAAATTTCGGGAAACCTATCCAACAGGCAACTAGAGCACGAAAAATAGTTAGATTTTCATACCTCACTCGTCGAATTTGGTTGAAAAACGAAGGAAAACGAAGGCTTGGAAGTTCAGCTAGAAACCAGCAAATTTCCTGCTTTTCCGATGGCCGGCGGCTGGGCGACGGCAGCGATGGCGGGGGAGGAGACGGAGGGCGGGTCGGTAAGCTTGGCTCCGACGGTGGGGGCTACCTGGTCGTGGTGGTGGCTGGGTGTTTTGTAAAGAGAGGGAAGATAGTCGACGGAGAGAGAGAGAGAGAGAGAGAGAGAAATCTAATTTTAATTAAAATTCGTTTTCCACTTATTTCAGTTTTGCCACTGAAGGTTTTTACCTCGTAACTTCTTCGTTACAACTTCAAATCAAGTCCACTACGTGTCTACGGACTAACTAAGCTTAATACGAGCTTCCTAAAAACACTACTTGCTGCCCCAAACTCTCTTTGGATAAAATTTGACCTTTTTTCCCTTACTCGAGTGAAAAATTAGAAATTTAATTAAATTAAATTAAATCAATTAATTAGTGAACTTATTTTGGGTCGGGTGTTACAATCTACCCCCCTTAAAGAATTTCGTCCTCGAAATTACATACCTGTCAATAGAAGAGGTAAGGGTACTGGGCCCGCAGGCATCTCTCCTAGGGTTCCCAAGTAGCTTCCTCTATAGTCTGACTCCTCCACAACACTTTCACCATTGGGATAAATCTGGAGCGTAACACTTCTTCTTTTTTCGTCAGGAATTTGTACGGGTTCCTCATCATATGACAAATCTTCTCGCAATTCCATGGGTTGCTGTTCCAAAACATAAGAAGGATCGGTGTGTACTTTCGAAGAGAGTTTGGGGCAGCAAGTGGTGTTTTTAGGAAGTTCGTCCTTAGCCGAGTCCGTAGACACGTAGTGGACTGAATTTGGAGTTGTAACGAAGAAGTTACAAGGTAAAAACCCTCAGTGGTAAAACCTAAATAAGTGGAAAATGAATTTTAATTAAAATCAGATTTCTCTCTCTCTCTCCCGTCGACTCTCTTCCCTCTCTCTACAAAGCCACCACCATCGACCACCGTAGCCCCCACCGTCGGAGCAAAGCTCACCGGCAGGCCCTGCCGTCTCCTCCCCGCCATCGCTGCGTCGCCAGCCCCCCAACCATCGGAAAACGCAGAAATTTGCTGGTTTTTGATTGAACTTCCAAGCCTTCGTTCTCCCTCATTTCTCAACCAAATTCGACGAGTGAGGTATGAAAATCTAATTATTTTTCGTGCTCTAGCTGCCCTGTTGGATAGGTTTCCGAAATTTTGTGAGTTTACAAGTCAAATTTCGAAGTTAGGTTTCAACCCTTCATTGGAATTTCTGGTCACTTTTTGGCTATTACCCAAGAACAAAAGTGACTCTAAATTAGGGGTATTACCTAGATTAGGAGTTTGGAGCCAAAATTCTAAGTTTTTCCGTCACCTGAACATTGATCAAGCCACCCACGTGGGGCGGTCCGGCAGAGGTCACATTTTATCCTAAAATGATCATTGTGTTGTCACGAGCGCGTAGGAGTTTACGGATCTCAATTTGGATATCGTTTGGACCTCGAACGAGTTTGACATATTTTGTGATTTACGGGTTTGATGTGTTTTGACCGTTGGATTAAACCCAATTTTACGTATGTTGTTCCTGGTATTCCTAGGATCGTATAGGAATTCGTGGATCATGAATCGGAGCCCGGATGTACCGATTCATTAATTTAAAGTTTTGATCGTTGGTTTACCGAGTGTCTTCCTAGACTTTTACAGCGCTTGGAACCTTCAACTGGACATTACGGGCGTCTCGTTCCTAGTACTTAAGAGAAATCGGGAAATTAGGATTTTACTTTAAAGTCTCATTTTTTGAGGAGTTGGATTTTAATATCGTGTTCGTATTCTGGAATAGGTAATTTGACTCCTCCTTCAGAGGGCAGGACCCTCTCGGGGTCACGCGGCTTGGGACTACTTGTGAGTAGACTTTGTTTTCAAATAAATTGCATGAATTTTATGATGAAATTTCTATGCATAAGAATTTAAGGGTTTATGGAAATTTACCTTATACATATTATTCGAAACTAATATTTTTATAAAGTATGTGTGTTATGTTTGGGTTTTAGACATATTCAAGTATTTTGAATTATTTATGCATACTATTTGGGAAAGTACTTTATGTTGAGTTTATGTGGGGGTACTTGGGATTAGTTGTAAGGCATGGTAAGATGTGAGAGTAGAAAGTCAGTTTGGAGTGCTGTAAGCACTACCTTGTGTACCTCCCCTGATTTGGATTGTGGATATGGAATTGTGAGATACTTGGAAATGTCGAACCCCGGGGCATACCTTAATGGGGTGTCGCTAAACCCTTAATTGGGTAGTCTGGCGTAGGACCGTTTCCAGGCGTATGAGTCTTGATTCTTCCGTCCGTACGTGCTGGGCTGAGAGATAGTCCCCCATTGGACGGCTCGTCCCTGGCCACATAGTCCGTTGAGGGCTGATAATTGTGAGCTAGTCAATAATCCCCGTTGGATTGTTTCCCCGGTACAATTAGGTGTGTCATTTATATATATATATATATATGTATATATAATATCTCTTATATTATGTAGCTATTCCCTTCTTGTTTCTGAGTGAGGATACTTCCCCGCTCGTCGTGCCAGTGGGCACGTGTTTTTAGATTTATAATGGAATGTATGGATGAGTTGATTTGTAAGTTTCACTGTATTTAGCTGGGGTTTGAGCAAACTATATATATAAATGATTATGATGGTTTTTAATGTATTGATTTCATGCATGGTTTTCTAACAGTGAGGTTATATTACTTTGGTTTAAATGAAACTGAATCTTGTTTTGTCCACTCACAATTTTCTGTTTTGTGCCCCACATCCAGGAGTTGACTTGGAACGAGAGGCTGAGCTGTGTCGTGTGCTCCCGAATCACGAGCTTCAGGATACCGAGCCTTCGTAGAGTTCTATACTCTAAATTCGTAAAACTTCATTTTTGCTTGTTTGTTGAATTCTGGAGACTTGCTTTGTTATCGCCCTTTTAGGATATGATTTTTTAGGCCGGAGGCCATGGTTTGTAACACTATACTCTGTGTAATACATGATGGCTGTTGGGTTGTAAATATCTGTGTTTTTAACATGTTGAAATTTTGGGATATGTTCTTTTCCAAGGGAGACTGCCAAAATTTTGGTAGAAAGTCTCGGTTCTTAGTAATTGGGCCCGTCATCTACGGAATGCCGGATATTTAGACGGGATCCGTCCCGGCTTCCGAGGAGATTCGGGGCGGGTCCTGCGATTTGGTATTAGAGCCACTCGATCGTGTGGTGCGAGTGTGTCGACGAGGACGTCAGGCCCCTAAGGGGAGTGGATTGTAAGATCCCATATTGACCAAGAGAGGGGGTGATGTGCCTTATATGTACACACCCGCATCCATTTAGCATGAGGCCTTTTGGGAGCTCACTGGTTTCGGAGTCATAGGTACTCCGAAGTTAAGCGAGTTGGGGGCTAGAGCAATTTCAGGATGGGTGACCCACTGGGAAGTTGCTCGTGAGCTCCCAAAAACAAAACCGTGAGGGCCAGAGGGGGGGGCCAAAGCGGACAATATCGTGCTACAGCGGAGCCGATCACGGGATGTGACACTTCGAGCTCTCGGGACCAAGGTAGCGGCAAAGATATCTGACTTGAATCACTACCATTGGTTTCGCTAGAGAACTTAGGGGCGGAATCTGGAGCGGGAGGCCATGGATCTGAATAAGGTCGGGTTTTCGGGTTCGGAGTTTGACATTATAGGGAAATGTGTTCAGTCAAGGAAGTAAAACTAGTGGCGCATTAGTGCAGATCTAAAAATGTACTCCAAGTTTAGGTTTTGAAATCAATTTAGGAATAGATTTTTATTTGTTCTCTCTGAATTTGGGTGTGGGTTATGGTGACTGGCATGTTTTGGTGGAGATGGTGGAGGTTCAAGAGAGAGAGAGGCCAGGGGTGGGTGGGGCTGGTGCAGGTTGAGGATTGTGACTGCGGGGAGAGGTTCAAGATTGTTACTAATTAGATGAAAAATAACTAGTCAAATCTTGGCCCAGTGTGGAAGATAATAATCAGCATATGAGGTTTTGAGAAACCCCAGTCTAAGAAGCATGGTAAATGTTCGGACAATAAATTCCCGCAGCTTGAATATTTTAAAATGTCAAATACCTTTTGGAAGCAATTAAAGGCGTAACTAAATCTGACTGTAATATATATATATATAAAATAATATAAAGAAAAAAAAAATTTGGCACAAAGGGCTAGTACTAATTAACTACATCTTGTATGTTGTGAAGCGGAGTTTGTTTTTTATTTTTTACGTTTATACAAACAATATTAAAGGAAGGGGACTTTAGATGCAGTGGTAAAATAATATTCTTAATTACTTGAGTTATAAGACTTCTACATGAGGAATTATAGAATAATATAGATGTACCACGTCGCGTATGATACACATATTCAAATTTCGACATGTGTTCATTTTTTAAAAGAAATTAATTACTTTATTATAGCTGGACTTACTTAACTTTAATCTTTTAAAATAAAATTAAAAAAATAAAAGAGAAAGAAAGAAAGAATTTTCCAACAACCCCTCTCCTTGCTCTTCCTCTACAAAATCGGATGC
The DNA here is from genome assembly GCA_018703695.1 of Prunus fruticosa. Classification (NCBI taxonomy): domain Eukaryota; kingdom Viridiplantae; phylum Streptophyta; class Magnoliopsida; order Rosales; family Rosaceae; genus Prunus; species Prunus fruticosa. The sequence continues at coordinate 7,271,914 of CM031919.1, read as the reverse complement.
TCAGTAGACAATTCACCTTAGAATCCGATTTTGAACCCAAGTCTTTTATTAGCCAAATCAAATTGAAGAAGATTGTCCTCCAATTGATGTGCTCCGATGTGGATTGAGTTGAAGCACACTCTGAAACGTGCTACAGACGTCGCTCTAGGAATTTGAGCATGGAGTAGCTTCAGAAATCCAAGGGGTCAACAAGAAGAGCAAGGGAGAGGGGTGGCGTCGGTTTGAGTTGGAGACGGAGGGTTGGAAAATTCTTTAATTTTCTTTTTAAAGATTTTTCTAATTTTATTTTAAGAGATAAAAGTTAAGTAAGTCCAGCTATACTAAAGTAATTAATTTCTTTTAAAAATGGACATATGTCAAAATTTGAATGGGAGTATCATACGCTGACGTGATACATCGGTACTATTCTATAATTTCTCACGGGTAGTAAAGTTTTCTGAATTCCAAAACAGAAACCATACTAGGCACGTAAATAACAGCGGCAAAACCAATCGCCTTGCCCAGAATAGGAACACACTGAGATGATGCTTTTGTATGGAGGTTGGAAGAGACTAGAGGTAGATAACCATACTCAGAAACCAAAAGAATCTCATCGCTCTTCCAAAATGCCAAAGGCTTGTGGGTCAAAGTGAGATCAAAAGCATGGTGTTTGGTCCAAGTAGCATTATAATAATTATTGTTCGGCCGATTTCCAAATTCTTCATGCAGGACCCATATTCCAAAGGATTCATCATTGCGTCCCCAACCACAGCATCCAAAGAGAGCAACAGACTTATGATTCCACAGCAGAAGCCGTATATTATAAAAAATCGTTGGGCTTAAACAATATACATGCGGCAACAGTATATCGTGAAACACCTCATCCCTCATATCAAACGAAATGATCACATCCCTAACTTCTTCCACCAGCATGTCACCCCAGCCGTCGATCAACTTAGATTGCTCGTGCCCCACCCAGTAACACATCCCTTTTAAGTAGAACTGGAAATCCTCCGGCCAAAGGTTTGTAGTTTCAGTTTCCAGAGAGCCCGTCGCGATCTCTCTCCAAGTATCCGTCCCCAAACTGTACACTACTGGTTTTGGCGTATAAATTATAAGGTCATTTCCACCACCACCATATTTTTCATAGCCAGGATATCCAATGTCAACAACTTTGTAATCATTGGTTTTAGGATCATAGCCAAATCCCAGGGCCCGTGACATGTCACGCATTGATGAACCAATGTCGACATCTAGGTACGGCTCCGGAGGCAGTAGCTTGGGTGCCTCATGAATTGCTGGGTTCCATAACAACACCTCTGCAGCATTAAGTTGGACACAAATGATACCGTCACAGTGGCCTACAATACGAAATGTGTTTTCTTCGCCAAACAGCGGCTGCTTTAGGTTGGTCATGTCCATGTCCTCGAAACTAGAAAGAAACCTAAGCGGATCACTATTATTACAATGACAATTATCAGAATTAGCATTGCAGCAGTAGCAGCAAAAATTAAGGACTGAGAATACAACAGATTTGGTGTCCTGGTCTTCGATACCATGAATGATGTGCTTCCGGGGCTGGGTGATGGGTCGGCTCTCGCATACCACATCATCCACTAACAATCGCCTCAAAAGGACTGTACAAGTGGAGGAGGAGGACAAAATATTATTGTCGGGATCAGAATTGTGTTGCACGTGCTTCACTACAAACTCCGAGCTGCTGATGAGAGCACACCACCATTTAGAGACGCACTTGAACCTCGTCAAAGTTTTTGGAAGCAAACATGATAGAATTTGCAGTAAAATCTCGTTTCCCATTCCCATTTTAAGAGAACACGAAAACGTTTCTGCCATAAGCATAGACATTCATCACACAACACAAACCGTCAATATACATATATACAAAGAGCTTCTAGAGGAATCCCTCAAATAATATGTATATAATAAAAAGACCAAGGTGCGTGAGAAAGAATCATTCTTTCCACGGTTAACCCAATGATCTAGCTAATCTCATTAAGTAGCAACAGCTAGCCCAATATTGTCTTTGATCTAAAATATAACCCTAATTTAAGAATAGGATTGAAACTAGACCCATTTTGAGTTAGAGACTACACAATTTGATGATGACGAGAAATCTCATACGCATAAAAATTTAAAATAACAATAAGATTTTACCCTAGGGATATATCAACGATGTTTTTTTTTCCGATGCAGTTAACGAAATTGGGGGAGACAAAGCCCTCGTTGTGTCCCTGGTTTCGCCACAATCACACTTACAAGTTACAATGCATGCAATATTATGCAATTCGTGGTTTTCCTCTTCTTCAAGTTCTGGAGAGGAATTCATAAATAAATAAATAAATAAAATCTCTGCAAAAAGAATGAGAAAGAGAAATTGGGGGTTTCTTCTGGCCCAAAGATAGCCAGATGGTGTAATATTATACAAAGTAGGAAAATAGTTAACAAAAGTTGCCCAATAACTATTTATATCCCAAGTACAATATATTAAAAACAAATTATGAAATGTTGTAAAGTATTGAGTGGAGCCCATACATTTGAAAATAATAAAGAATATAATGATGATGTTGGGGGAAAATTTTGGAGACGCATTACACACTCACGGGAGGCCAAGAGACTTTCCCTATAAGTGGACTTCCTCCTTTCATTGTAATATACTGAGAAAGAATCAATGAAAACATCAGATTTTTATGCTTTCTCTATATCTCAATTCTCTCCTCAATTTCTTTAGTTTTATAACACGTTATCAGAGCGATTTCGTTCTCAAATATATCAGCTGAATTCTCTGATGAAATCCATCTCTCAGAGGCGGTCCATGGGGTGTGCGGGCTGTGCGACCGCACAGGGCCCCAAAATTTAAGGGCCCCAAATTTTTCCGAGTGAACACATTAAATTAATTAAAGCAGAAAATAAAAATGAAATATTAAATATCGCCACACAACGCCACATGCAAGGCCCCAAAACCAAAATTGAATTGAATATTAATTATCAACAACTTTCACAACTTAAGAGAGTAGAGGCCCTAATTTGATTCCTGGAAAGCTCTTTCCCAAGGTGTTCTTCCTGTGTCAGAAAATTTTGTTTCTATTTGAAATTTTTTTTTCCTACTTGTATATGTAGGGCCTCGACATCCATATTTGCAAGGGCCTCCAAAATCAATGGACCGCCTCTGCCATCTCTTATTCCTTTTCTTCTTCCCATCATCATCATGAACTGATCTTAGTCTGTCAGGTGGTCGCACTACCCTATTCCGGCAGAGGCCACATCAATCCCATGATGAACCTCTGCAAACTCCTATCCTCAAAGAAAACCCGACAACACACCCCTCATCACCTTCGTCGCCACCAAGGAGTGGCACGGCTTCATCGGATCCAACCCAAAAACTGACAACATCCGACTCGCCACGCTAATCCGAGCAAAAGAATTTTCTGGGTTCGTGGAAGCCGTGAACACCAAGTTGGAAGCTCCCTTTGAACAGCTTGTGGACCGGCTCGAGCCGCCGGTGAGCACCATAGTTGCTTATCCGTACGTTGTTTGAGCTGTGAGGGTCGGAACCAGAGGAATATTCCGGTGGCTACGCTTTTGCCTATGTCGGCAACACCCAAGCTTATATCAGCGGCTCCAGCTCCTAGCACATTAGAGAAACCAATCAGTCCCTAGTCCGAGACTGGCAGAGAGAGGAGAAGAAAAAGGAAGAGATAGTGTTTTTCACTTTGGTGTTGAGCAAACCCACCGAAGGATATGCTCCCTGACCTTTTTCTATTATTCTATTATTTCTTTACAATATTTAATACATAACAAGATTAGTGCAAGTACACTGGTGATAGTGGAAAAGCACAGGCTTGGAATCAAACCTGCACAAGAACCAATTTAACAAAGACATGATACGTTGAAAAGCAGCTTTTGGTTTAATATATTATAACGGTGAAAAAGAAAGGAACATATGCAACTGGGAGCATGCATAAGCACAAAAAATCTACCCTTATTATTCGTTTACTTTTATATGGTTACCTTATATATTATATAAACTATTCATAAATATAATATATATATATATAATACTATGGACGGTTTTCACCTCCTATATTTTTAGTGGTGATTCTTATCCCTACATATACTATGGACGGTTTTCACCTCCTATATTTTTAGTGGTGGTTTTATTCCCATATTTACTTTATTTATTGTATGGTGTAGGTTTATTACCCATACGACAGTATTTATTTAAAAAGTGTGGCGCGGGTTTATCGTCCACATAACTGCATTTACTTTTATTTAAAAGTATGAAGCAGAATTAGTGCCCATACCAGCACGTTTACTTTACCGCACATTTACTTTATTATTTAAGGTATGGTGCGGGATTAACGTCCATACATGAGACAATTTAATTTATGAATTTACTTTACCGCACATTTACATTTATTTAAAGTATGGTGCGGGTTTATCGTCCATACCAGCAATTTACTTACCAGTAATTTATTTACAAGCTATTTATTTTATGAGTTAATTGTGCTCTATGATGAGTTTTTATAGCATATAGAGATCAAGATCAGAAGCTCCTTGATCCTCATCATACAACTACATTAGGACTTGAAGATCCTTGATGATGATATTAATATGAGAGCTGGCAGTCTTTCCTGGTACTAGATTTGTAAACAAGAGATTGGACCAGAAGATCCTTGATCCTTGACATGTAAATAAGGACTTTAAGTTCCTTGATAATGTAATAGCACCATTTTGGTTAATAGTCCAGTACACATGAATAATAACTGCATTGGCAAATGTATTGTACACATGAATAGACACGAATTCATGACTTGATGAATAGTACCGCATACATGAATAGTGACGTATGCATAAATATTAACCATTTTGGGTAAACCGTCACTATATACAAAAGAGAACCTCCAGTTCCTTAAAGTTCCTTAAATTCACATATGAGCAATTAAATGAGATACCAGAAGTTCCTCAAAACATGGACAATTATGTAAGGCCCTGAAGTTCCAAAATATATACAGGAAATTATAAAATGTCCACACCATGAAAATATGCGATTTTGGCATGAAGTTCAAAATCTGGCAATATTGAGAACCTGAAGTTCAGCAAGTTAAATGGACAACCCTTGAGGTATTATTGAAAATTGTGGAACACCACATATTTCTTTGGCATAAGAAAATGATGAATTTGATAAAGTTCAATTCTGTTGCAATCGACACCTCAAGAAAGAAATATATTTTGTGAATTCCGGTTGTTAAGAATACACCGTGAAATGGATACCATCAGGATAAACCTCAAAGGATGAATTGAGGCTCCTCGCATATTTTGGTATATTATATGATTTGGGCCGGAAACCCACGGATCCAAATATATGAGAGATCCCGAACTTGAAGTTTTGGGTATATAGTAGTTAATGCTCTTCACTACTATATTGCAACATTATCATGGCTTTTACTCAATTCATATTTCATGCCCATTTGAAATGGGCAAATAAATTTTGAAATCGTGTTTAGCCCGGGCCAGAAGTTCCGGACTCACATGCATTGAAGTATGGAATTTGAGAGATTTGTTGTGGTTATTCGAACCTATAAGGCACAAGGTTCCAAACCGTCATTTTGAAAAGACGTGAAAACCACAAGTGCAAGTTTAAGAATTTGCCCAATTATTATAACAGAAAAAGAGCATACAACAGATAGATTTTCTTCACCTCCAAGAAAGGAACCGGCTTTGTAAAAATCTATAAACTTCCATTATGTTCTGGAAGCCTCTGGAGGAAGAGGATCGACGCCTCTTAAGCTTAGCCATGAGCTTCTCATGGTCTTCCAGAATCTTTTCATTGGAAATCTGCAGCATGTCAAGCCTTGTCTGCGTATCAGCAGAGTATGAACTCACTAGTTTCAACAAGGCATTATTCTCTTCTTTCAGTTTCTCAACCTCCTGTTGAGACTCATGAAGCTTTTCTCTGAAGAGACAAATTTTCAGTGTACAGCTCTTGAATCTCGTTTGCTCTGGCACGCAAACGATTTGCCAAGTTAGAAACAGAAGCAGCACTCTGGATGCTTGAAGCCATTGAGTCATTAATAGCCTCTTCCTCAGACCGTCCTGTTAACAGCATTTCATCCATTGGAAGAAGGAAATTCTTAGCTCCTGTGACAGCAGGTAGCATCATTCATCATCACAGAATCATCAACTGTGAGATGACGATTTTGGGATACAAAGGATGGACGCCAAACTTTGACGCCACACTGGTTGTTGTGGGAGCATCATTTAAATTGAAACAATTTGGGTGAGAAGAAGAAGAAGCCATTTTAAGAAGGTTTCAAGGAAAGTTTTAAGAGAAGCTGAATTTTCAGAAAAACGGAGAAGTTGAGTTGAAACGCAGTTACTCCAATCAGGACTTGCAGAGGCAATATCTATAAACGAAAATATGGCCACGATTTCCAGGATCCCAATATTATCTCGGATCCCCATATTTCTCTTTTCTTTCCCAGGTTCCAAAACTTCACGTGGCCTCCATTAATGTCTGTCGGCACTTTCGGCATGTTCAAAGATTATTTTCATCAATGGCCGATCTTGCTTTGCGGATTTCACGGAGCTACTTTTTCAAAAGCATCCCGAGAATCGCAAAATTTTTGTGGTTAACAGGTTCTATCCGTTCATATTATTTGTGTACAAATATGTCACTAACGAAATCTGTCTTTGCAGAAGACATCCAGCTTCCTCCATATCTAGAGATGCGATATTCACTTGTTTTTCTTATCAGTGAGCACTCGATGTGCTTGAGAAGCGAGACTATCTCTCTGATCATCCATTCAGGAAGTGAGACTATCCCTGATCATGTATCTGCAAGATCAGGGAACTGTAAGGACGACCACATACTCTGATCTCCTGAAGTTCTCCTAAGCTAGGAGAAATGAGAGTTTGTTGTCTGCTCCCACCAGCTTCCTTCCTTGATTGCTTACCTTACCTTGCAATCAATATCACAATTCTTGTATCTCTTCTTTCTTTTTATATCTCTCTGTTCATAAGGGATTTTATTTCTTTAGAATAAACATCCGAAGAAAGAATCCATGTAGTGATCCTAACACTGAGGGTTATTTTTGAGAGAGAGACAGAAGAATTATGATTTTTGCTCTTGCAGGATATAACAAGATCATCAAGCGTCACGTTATATTTGTTGAACCGATACAAGCTTGAATGATACTTGAGAAAAGTTTCTCCCACATAAGGATGTAAGCAATATTTGTATTATTTCATGTTTGTACTCTTGGTTTGATATTTTGTACTACATCCTTAAAAGTAATCAAATGAGGAGATAAGGCCGTTCTGGAAGAACGCGTGCAAATGACCATTCAAGAAGAATGGCTTGCATTTTAGATCGTTCCAGAAGAACGACTTGTATTATGATCATTCAATAAGAATGGCTTGTATCATTCTGATATGTATCCATGAATTATTAATAAAATTTTTACAGATTGCAAGTTGGATACATTGATAATACACTGCACAGATTAAAGTCCCATAAAGAATAAAACATGGGTATTGCAGGTAATCAATATGATGCACGCCTGTTGCGTAGCAAATGATATGGATTGAAGTCCCGGAAGGACAATCCTTTAACATGTCAATATTAATACAGTGAACGCTTGATGCATAGCAAATTATATGGTTTCAAGTTCCAGAAGGACAATTAATTGACATGTATGTATTAATCTGGCATGCCTGCAGCATGACAGATATATGGGTTCTAAATGTTCCAACTCCTTAAATGGAAATTATCCACACCCTACTGTAAAATAACGCTCCACTGGAGGTTATGATCCACATTCTCACATAATTGATTCTATAAGATACGTCGTCCTGGAAAGAGACAATAAAAGCCCCTTGAAGAGGCTTGGGTACCCAAAAGGCAAAGAAATGCTTATAATTGATGCATGCGCATGCACATGAGAATGGTGGGATCATGAATTGATGAATAACAATCTTTGGTTTTGGAGTAGCTACTCAAATCATCAATGGGCTATGTTGATTAGAACCACGTTCAATTATTAGATGTCGACAATATCATTGGCCAAAATGGAAAGAGGCAATTCGATTACAGATGAGAATGAACGTGAAAGAACAAACTCATAGTACGAACCCCAAAAGATGTTAATACTGAAAGTTATACTTGGGTGTTCAGAATGAAAGGAAATATACCCATTTTGTATGACACAATGTTTCTGGCAGAAACAAGAAATGTTGGGTTTCTCCATATTTACAGAACGCAATCATGCCTTCTTATTGCACATTTACGGAGACCAACATATTATCTTTAAGGGTTATTAAATACACAAAGCATATCGCCAAAAGCGATTCCCTAAAGATGTACAAGCAGAACTAATAGCTGGATTTAAAGCTATGTAATATGTCATATAAGTGTAATCCCTTAAATAAAATCCTTGAATGATTGAAATTGCATGAAGCAAGTCTCTAAAGGATTGTGCCTGAAGCACAAATTTTGTACTCAATACTAGTATGTATAAATTGCCTCAATGAGTACATTAATTATGGTATGATTGCAACACAACAGCTCTTGAAGAGTTGGTAATTGATCAAAACCCCTAAAGAGTTAATACTTGGTTAAAACTCTTGAAAAGTTCAAGAAACATTTGTCTCGGCCTGAAGATCGAGCATTATGCCAACGAGATTCTTGCTTATACTAAGAAAGTATTGAAGCATTTTATGTGGATTATCCGTTGGGCACTTAAATGATTTTCCAGAAATATACTGGACTAGACATTGTATTTTCCAGGATAGAGCTCAGCTCCGTCACCATCACTTTGGGATGATGTGAGGCATATGTGATACTATCTCTGCATAACACCATATACGGGCATATTCTTTTCAAGTAAACTTACAAATAGCCCAAGTTTTGTTAGATATGCGGACTTTGGAAATTTCTATGATTTACATAGAGATAGCTCACTGGAAATATATTTACTTACTCAACTACATGAATTGTTGGTGGCTACATCATTCACTCAACCCGAAAAATATTTCTTCTAGAAAGATAGTCATGAAGATATTAGGGAGAGATACTCTTCAGGGGGAGCATCCAACAATATTACAAGACTGACTCACAGAAGTAGTGTCAACTATGATATTCAGAAAGATGATCAGTAGTATGGCTTAAAGATATTTTGCCAAGTGTCAGGGAGCGTGCCGTCAATAAAGACCTTCACACACTGTACTCTTTTTCCTTCGCCCAGGTTTTTATCCCACTGGGTTTTTCCTGGCAAGGTTTTAACGAGGCAGTGTCGCACGCGCATCAATATACACATATTTTTATGTTACACATGGTTATGTACTCTTTTTCCCTTTGACCAGTTTTTTGTCCCACTGGGTTTTTACTGGCAAAGTTTTTAACGAGGCATATTCCATACATAGTGGTCTCCAAGGGGGAGTGTTGTAAAGTATTGAGTGGAGCCCACACATTTGAAAATAATAAAGAATATAATGATGATGTTGGGGGAAAATTTTGGAGACGCATTACACACTCACGGGAAGCCAAGAGACTTTCCCTATAAGTGGACTTCCTCCTTTCATTGTAATATACTGAGAAAGAATCAATGAAAACATCAGATTTTTATGCTTTCTCTATATCTCAATTCTCTCCTCAATTTCTTTAGTTTTATAACATGAAAGAACTTGTCAATTATATGTTGATATGTCTGTGTGTTACCGTCATCGAGTACAAAATTCAAAAACCTGAAATGATGGACGTGTTTGATTTTTTTGAGAAATATTTTTCGAGAATTTGAAGAGGTGCAGGTAGTATGATATCTTTTGTTCTTTTTGTGCTTTTCTTTTCCTTTTCACACATTAATTTCTGGTAATAAAATGGTGTAATCATTATTATTATTTTTATAAGAACCACATAGTCTAAGGGGGGTGTATTCAATTAAGATTATAAAGCGTGTAAAAAGATTTTAAAAATCCGAGTGTATTCAATTTGGATTTATACAAACTTTAAAAGAGGTTTTACAAATTTAGGTGTATTCAATTTCGACTTGTATGAATTTTTAAAAAGTCCATTCAAATATGGGTGTATTCAATTAGGATTATAAAATTGTTGAATCAAATCTAGGTGTATTCAAAAGGTCATATATTTGGAAGGATTTCATTAAGTGATAAATTTTAGTAGGTTTTAAGGTGAGAACTATAAATAACAAAGACCTTAATAAATCCAACCTACCCCCCAAGTATTTCATTAGACGTTTTCTCTCGCCCTAGCTTTTCTCTTTGCAACAGAAGACGAACAACCTCCTTCCTCCATCTGTGAAGGTATGCTCCTTATTTTTTCTTTGATCAATACCTCGTTGGGTTTTCTTTTTCCATGATTTTTTTCCTTGATTTTTCTTCATCGTGTTTTTCTTGTTATTAGGGTATAGTTTCGGGTTACAGGTTTTACTTGTTATTAGGGTTTAGCTTGGGGTTAGGGTTTATGCTTGTTACTAGGGTTTATACTTGTTTTTCTTCTGAAATATCTATATACGACTTTATAAGAATTGTAATCACTGGATAGGATAGGAAAAATTGAAATATAGTAATTGACAACCTTTCTATAATCGAACAAAAAAAACTGAGACAAATAGAGATAAACAGTAAAAAAAATGAAAAGCCAAAAATTACAACTTTGAAATTATGTTTTGGAAGCCTAAACGACCTCAAAAGCCCAAAATCTATCATATTTCACAGCTAATATGTGAGTTTGACTCGTGGCATCGTTCCCTCTTCAGAAAGGTATCATACGGCCCAATCGGAGCTTGGACGCCAAATTTGTAAATTCCTACTGCATCCTTTTTCCATTCTTCACTCCAATTCTTCTTCAATCCATTCAGCCATTTATTCTACATCATTCATGTTTGTATTCAGCATAAGATGTGTCTATTAGAATCTGTTGAGGCCCAAAAAATCCAGGGTTGGGCCCAAATAAATTCTCGGCCCAAGTGCAACACCATATTAAGAAAAAGACCCGGTTCGGAGCACACGAAATTCGTCATGCACACTTGCACGAGCCACGACCACGTGTCATGCCAAATAAATATGCAATCTGCCATGCTATAGCCTGTAAAATACACTGGCTCTACAAGCCCAAGCTAATTATCCAATCAAGCATCATATCCCTTTTAAAGGCGACAAAATTCAAGCATGCCAAGCGACATGCCATGCCAAGTGAAAATCATTATTATTACACCTAGCCACGCTACAAGCTTAAGTGGGCCCAAGCCACGTAAATGCCCGGGGCTTGCTTGAGTGGGTTGTGATATGGATGGTAATAAGTTGTTATGAGGCCCATTGATTGTTAAGCTCATAATTTCATACATATACATGCTCTATTTACTTAGTTCTTTTGCTTAGTTTCCTATAATTCTGAGTTATTTACCTCTCTTTGTGTGTTTTGTAGGCCAAGAGAGCAAAAGAGCATAATTCATGCAATTCAAGCATGTTAAGGCCTCATTTGGATGCATGGAATACACTTGAGGCATTTGAAGCAAAATGGTGCAAAAACGTGCAAAAACTGGAGCCTGAAGTTAGAAGTTCATTTTGGACTTATCTTCTTCATCCGAACTTGGATTGGGCCAATACTTGTGTGGTTGGATCAATGACATTCTGAACTTCAAAATGGACATCTTAAAGTCATCATTTGATTCAGCCCAACCCAATTCGTGAGCCCATGGAAATACACATCATGCTGACAGGAAGATGAGCTCATTGCATGCTTGGTCATGATGAGCTAGGCATGAGCTATTGGTTTCTGAATGGAAGCTTGGTCATGCTGACATGAGGATGAGCTAGGGCTGCTAGTGGGATTTAGTGGAGCAACCATTTCTGATTTTCTAATGCAAGTGTTGAGTCCATTAGCCATATTCAATTCAGATTTCCCACTCCCATCTCCCTATAAATACCACTTCCATTCCACATTCAATTCATATCCTGAGATCCATCATTTACACTTCCATTGTACACAAAGAGAGGGAAAGTTGAGAGTCACAAAGGGAGAGAAGGGAGAAGGCAGCAGCTGGGAGGCTTTGGCCTCCTAGCAGCCATGGAGATGAATCTTTTCCATCTCTAGCATGCTGTCCTTATCTTCTTCTCCTCCCTTTGTCTTTTATTTTCTTCTTGTATTTACTTTGTTTTTCAGTTATTAGTTTTAATAAACATCTTGCTAGTCTTGTATCATGGTTTGAGTTTATAAAGTTTGATTTCATTCATGAATTCTTCTTCACTATTTTAATGGAGCTGTTTTGCATCCTCTGATTGATCACCTAAGGTTTTATGCGTTATGCTCTTGTTGGGAAGGTTTGGGGATCATCTTCATTCCATCCATTAGCAACTCATGTGATTTGGTTTCTAGGTCTCCTAATGTAAACACCATACTTGGGGTCCTTGTGATGTTCAATACAATTTGATCCAAACACCATGGACTTATTTGTGAGCATCTTCATGAGTGAATCAATTTGTTTACTTGTTGCCATAACATGATTAGAACAATTAGGGTGGATTCTAAAACCTCACCATCTTGTCTTAGTTCTTTTCTTTCTTCTTGTTTTGTTTCTTTTGTTTTCATTTCTGTTTTGTGTAGGAAAACTGAATTGGATTATTCAATCACCAATCCCTGTGGAATCGACCTCGCACTTACATATGCTAAACTACCAACGGCTCGTGCACTTGCGAGTATCACAAGTTGAGGATGCAGTTGAACCCATTTTGGTGCAGCTGAATCTACGCAACAAGTTTTTGGCGCCGTTGCCGGGGATTGGTAACATTGCTTGATTCTATTTGGTTTTCCTACTTTTTATTTATTTTTATCTTTTTTTATAACTGGACAGTTTCATGTTTTAAAGTTAATGAGGTTAATTGATAAGTTGTGTTTGTAGTCCAACGGACAAGGACAATTGCCTGACAAGCAAGAGAACTGGGTTTGAGTCCCAGCTTACACAACACCAAAAAAAGGGTTCAAGTAGCATGTTGATTATTTCTTGTTTATGGTTTCATTCACTTGTTCTTAATTAAATATCTTGTCTAAGTTTACATAAACACCATATGACTCTTGGACTGATTAGTGAATGGATGGGTAGATATTGAAGACAAACACCATGTTTAAATTCTACTTGGTTCTTTATTGTTCTTCTTGTTCTTAATGGGTTTGGAATTTGTGTTTAGACTAAACACCATAGCTAAATACTTGTTCTGAATACTTGATTACAACCACACACCAAATGGATAATCATATTTGAGAAAGAACGAACTCCATAAACTAGTTTGATTTACTTTGATGCTTGTTAATTTGAAGCATGGAATTTGATGTTTGTGGTGAAGTTGAATCCCTAATCTTGATGTTTTAGTTTAGTTTATCCGTTTCATTTATGTTATGGTTTCCTAATCCAACAAATCTAAAAATCTATTTCAAGTTTCCTTGTCTTTCTTTAAGCATTTCTGAAGTAGCTCAATATGAAAGAGGGAGAGAGAGGAGACAACCCAATCCATAGAAGCATGGAGTATGGAGCAACGGAGAAGTCGACCTCACCTCAGCTGCTATGGCCAACCACGCTCCAGCTATCACTTCAAAGGGAAGCATTCCGATCATATCTCTTTCATTTGTATAATAATTGCTACTCATGCATAGTTTTGTCTCATTTTCTGTTTTGTTTTTGTTAAGGTTTTCTTTTCCTTGATGTGGGAGAAACATGATGAGCAGCTGACCCAAATACTCAAAGAAGAACATGTGCTGCCATACTATGTGCATTTCCCTCTCATTGTCTTCAAGGGGAAGTCTAAACTCTCTTTCTTTTATTTTTATTTTTTTCATTTCATTCCTTTACCCTGGATTTCATGTGCATTGTATGCTTTACATGGATTCAAACATTGAGGACAATGCTTCATTTAAGTTTGGGGGTGCTGGAAAGTTTTTTTTAGTTTTTGTGTTTGTGTCTGAAAACGTAGGCTTCTTCATTGCTACAAAAATTTTATTTTCTGCTACTGTTTTGAAAGTTTGGTCCGCGTTGTGTTCTTCATTTTTTCATGCTGAATCCAACGACATAAAGAACGTTAAAATTGACCAAGTGGTTTGAAAGTTACATGTCAAAACAGATTATATGTTGAAATTGAGCAAAACAGCAATTTGAAACCTCACGTTTTTCTTTTATGTTTCTTTTTCTTTGAGTCATTTTCAGTTTTCCTTCCCACACCAATGATAAATCTTGAGTCTAACTTCTAATATGGCTCTTAGGAATTTGATAAGCATTGTGTTAGGTCTGAATCTTATTCTTTTGCTAGCTAAGTCTCACATAATTATGCTTGAGCTTTCTATGCACTTTAGCCATGATTATACAACTCTTGCATGTCTTACCCAATTGTATGCATTTTTGCTTGTGTGATTCACTGGAATGTTAAGTTTATAACCAAGATATGATTTAGGCCATCTTTGTTAAGCCTCTTTCTTTTTCCTCCATCAACCCATACAATACATATTCCATTGTAAACCCATTTGTGCTCAAACACTTAGCCATTTCTTTCTATCACCTTATCATCCATTAAACATCCTATCATCTAGGGGACATGTAGAGTATGATTGTATTTGAGATTGTAATGTATTCAAGGCAATAAATGAGCTATAAAAAAAATCAAAAGGAAAAGAGAAAAGAAGTGTGGCCAATGTAGTCACGACCCTAGGGTGATATAAGGAGAAATCAAGGTGATCTAGGGTGAAGAGCCGCAAAATTGGGCCAACTATTATACAAAGTGTGTAAATGTCAAATTCAAATTGTGAAGTGATTCAATTGCAAAATCTGGTGTTGTGAGCTCTTCAATTTATGTGCCTTACATTTCAAATGTCAATGATCTTGTTTACATGTCATGCTCTACTTTGTTCTTTAGACCTTGTGTTTCTATATCCATTCCTTTTCTAACCATTACATTACATCCATGAGTAAAGTCCTATTGATTTTGGTTTAGCTTGGCAAACTTGTGTTCATTCTTGCAGGAATTCATATCGTTGTTTGAGAAGCATGAGTTGTATCTTCATGGCTATTTCACACACACACCTTGAGCATGATTTTTGTGAGATTGTGGTAGCACTTGAATAATGTTTAGAACTTCCTTAGTGCTTGTTTTGTTCCTTGTTGAGACATCTCTATGAAGTTTAAAATTTCTGTTCAGTTGGAAGGTTAACGTTTTTGTTTTTGTTTTGTTTTTGTTTTTTGTTTTGTTTAGACTAACAAATCTATTAAGTTTTTGACTACTTTGTTTTGAAGAGTCAGTAAAACGTTTGTGGGTATTTGATATCTGTTAAACCCTCAGGAGACACAACTCCTCCTACTAGGGATGCCTAGAGGTTTAAAGGCTTGTTGCATACGCTCAATGCAATCGAGTTACCTACGAGAGTGGTCTAGTTAACTTCTTATTTTGTTTTGTTTTTCTTCGTTTTCCTTTTGTTTTGCTCGAGGACTAGCAAAATCTAAGTTTGGGGGTGTGTTAAGCTCATAATTTCATACATATACATGCTCTATTTACTTAGTTCTTTTGCTTAGTTTCCTATAATTCTGAGTTATTTACCTCTCTTTGTGTGTTTTGTAGGCCAAGAGAGCAAAAGAGCATAATTCATGCAATTCAAGCATGTTAAGGCCTCATTTGGATGCATGGAATACACTTGAGGCATTTGAAGCAAAATGGTGCAAAAACGTGCAAAAACTGGAGCCTGAAGTTAGAAGTTCATTTTGGACTTATCTTCTTCATCCGAACTTGGATTGGGCCAATACTTGTGTGGTTGGATCAATGACATTCTGAACTTCAAAATGGACATCTTAAAGTCATCATTTGATTCAGCCCAACCCAATTCGTGAGCCCATGGAAATACACATCATGCTGACAGGAAGATGAGCTCATTGCATGCTTGGTCATGATGAGCTAGGCATGAGCTATTGGTTTCTGAATGGAAGCTTGGTCATGCTGACATGAGGATGAGCTAGGGCTGCTAGTGGGATTTAGTGGAGCAACCATTTCTGATTTTCTAATGCAAGTGTTGAGTCCATTAGCCATATTCAATTCAGATTTCCCACTCCCATCTCCCTATAAATACCACTTCCATTCCACATTCAATTCATATCCTGAGATCCATCATTTACACTTCCATTGTACACAAAGAGAGGGAAAGTTGAGAGTCACAAAGGGAGAGAAGGGAGAAGGCAGCAGCTGGGAGGCTTTGGCCTCCTAGCAGCCATGGAGATGAATCTTTTCCATCTCTAGCATGCTGTCCTTATCTTCTTCTCCTCCCTTTGTCTTTTATTTTCTTCTTGTATTTACTTTGTTTTTCAGTTATTAGTTTTAATAAACATCTTGCTAGTCTTGTATCATGGTTTGAGTTTATAAAGTTTGATTTCATTCATGAATTCTTCTTCACTATTTTAATGGAGCTGTTGTGCATCCTCTGATTGATCACCTAAGGTTTTATGCGTTATGCTCTTGTTGGGAAGGTTTGGGGATCATCTTCATTCCATCCATTAGCAACTTATGTGATTTGGTTTCTAGGTCTCCTAATGTAAACACCATGCTTGGGGTCCTTGTGATGTTCAATACAATTTGATCCAAACACCATGGACTTATTTGTGAGCATCTTCATGAGTGAATCAATTTGTTTACTTGTTGCCATAACATGATTAGAACAATTAGGGTGGATTCTAAAACCTCACCATCTTGTCTTAGTTCTTTTCTTTCTTCTTGTTTTGTTTCTTTTGTTTTCATTTCTGTTTTGTGTAGGAAAACTGAATTGGATTATTCAATCACCAATCCCTGTGGAATCGACCTCGCACTTACATATGCTAAACTACCAACGGCTCGTGCACTTGCGAGTATCACAAGTTGAGACTGACATATTGCATTTTGGAGACAAATTTCTAAGTTATTTGCTCTATATTGTTTGGTTATGTTTTTAAATAAAACTTGTACTTTTAATCCATTTTGTGTTTGTTATTCAGTTCATTGAGCTCTAGGTACCACTTGAGGCATTTGAAGCAAAATGGTGCAAAACGTGCAAAAACTGGAGACTGAGTTAGAATTTCATTTCGGACCTATCTTCTTCATCCGAGCTTGGATTGGGCCAATACTTGTGTGGTTGGATCAGAGACATTCTAAACTTCATAATGGACATCTTAAAGTCGTCATTTGATTCAGCCAAGCCCAATTCGTAAGCCCAAGAAGTTGTTCATCATGCTGACTTGCAGATGAGCTCATTGGATGCTTGGTCATGGTGAGCTAGGCATGAGGTATTGTTTCTGGTTGGAAGCTTGGTCATGCTGACATGATGATGAGGTAGGGCTGCTGGTGGGATTTGTTGGTGAAGTGCACCAACCATTTCTGATTTTTCTAATACAAGTGTGTTAGGTCATTGCTATATTCAATTCTGATATCCCCTTTCCTTCTCCCTATAAATACCACTTCCATTCCACATTCATAACACACACAAAATCCTGAGATTCACAATTCCTCTCTCCCAATTCCTAGCAGACCACTCATCCCAGCTCATACACTTCTCCCACAGATCACTCCATCCTCCACCATCCCATCAATTCCCAAACACAATCCACACCATCTACACCATTCTTCATCTCTGTTGCAGCATACATGGTGGAAGCTGTGAGAAGCTCTTCAACAACATAATTTGTTCTTCACTGGTTTTTCTTACTCTCTCCATGTTATTTATGATTCAAATGTATTTTCCATTAATGGAGTGTAACTAATCACCATAACTAGGGTTTCAATGTAACCTGACAAGACAATTTCATGTTTTCAAGTTAATGTTACCCTTTGTTGATTACTTCTAATTTTCTGGCCTCATTCACTTGTTCTTAGTTGAATCTTTATGCATGTTTAAATAACTGGCCACTATGAACACATGTATGTTGGTTATCTAGTTCAAGTTTACATAAACACCATATGACTCTTGAACCGATTAGTGAATGAGTGAGTAATGCATTTAGGACAAACACCATGTTTAAATGTGTACTTGGTTCTTTTGTGTTCTTCTTAAGCTTAATGGATTCAGATTCATAGCTTAGACTAAACACCATAGCTAAGTTGTGTTTTCTGAGTACTTGATTAAAACCAAACACCATATGGATAATCATACATAAGAAAGAACGAACTCCAGAAATTGTAATCAACTTAGGTGATTGTTAACTTGTAGCTTGAAATTGGATTGTCATGGTGAAGTTGAAACCCTAGTGCTTGTCTCCTTTGTCTCTCAACTTTCTAAAACATCTACTTGCTGGTCACTTGCTACTTTGCATTTCCTTTTTTCCAGTTTTCATTTCAACAAACTCAAAACAACTTCATTTAAATTCTGTTTATTCTTAGGGTTACTTGTGAGTCTAAGTAGTAGTATTAAGTGTCTTTCATCCAAGTCTCTGTGGAACGACCTCGTGCTTGCATTCCTATACTATAATTGGTTCGTGCACTTGCGAGAAATAGATAGAGTAAAATCTATCCAACAAGAAAATGGCGCCGTTGCCGGGGACTTGATTAAGAGTCTTATTACTATTGCTTACTTTCTTTAGTTTTTCTTTGTTTTCAGGTATTGCATGTCGAGCAAACCGTTGCTTGAACAAGTTGTATCAGCGGTCAAGAAACACTCTCAATCCGGAACCATTAGGATCCAACCAATCCGTGGTACACAACAACCATCACTGGCCGAATTTGAACAAAGGCTTGTTAAAGCAAAGGAGGCAGCCATTGAATCTATTCTCAATCCCTTAGAAGCTGAAACCTCCAATTCAGCAAGCTCAGAAGAATACTCTTTGTTCAACATCTTTAACTCAGATCAAGAAGAAGAAGAGGAAGAAGAAAAGATGGCAGCTAATGACCAACTTGCTTTGGAGGATCTTGCTCAACCAATCATACCAAATTCACCTTCATGCATCTTGCTGTCCAGAGAAGCTAGAAACTATGAGCTTAAATCTTCTCACTTTCAAATGCTTCCTTCTTTTTATGGTTTACCTAACGAAGATCCTTTGGCTCACATTAAAGAATTTTATACTGTTGTTTGTACTTTGCCTTTGAAGGATGTATCTGAAGCAAATCTGAGGATGAGGGTTTTCCCTTACACTTTGAAGGATAGAGCAAAGACTTGGTTGATGTCGTTAGCCCCTGGATCACTAACCACTTGGGATGCTGTTGCTAAGAAGTTCTTGGAGAAGTTTTTCTCCGCCCAAAAGACAGCCACCTTGAGGTCCAAGATTTTCAACTTCTCACAACATGATGGAGAACCATTCAACGAATGCTGGGAGCGTTTCAAAGGAACTCTAATGCAATGTCCACATCATGGGTTACCTCTATACTTGCAAATGCAAATTTTTTATGATGGACTAACCGAAACTTGTCAATCTACTGTCAATAATGCTGCAGGTGGAGCTTTAAAGAAAAAGAATGCTCAAGAGTCATATGACATATTTGAGATGTTGGGATCCAATGCTCAACACAAAGATACAAGAGGTAAGGCTGGTATCTATGAGATTAGTCCTAACAATGAGCTTGCTTTACAGGTTCCTGGTTTACAAAGGAAGCTTGACTCCGTGCTCAATATGGTACCCAAAGCTCCTCAAGTTGAAGTTTGTGCTATTTGCAATGTTCAAGGACACCCAACTCACATGTGTTCAGCTAGTAATGCTTATCCTGAGTTTGTCCAAGAACAAGCCCACATGATGAATTCCTACAACCAAAGGCCAAGAAATGATCCCTTCTCGAACACTTATAATCCTGGTTGGAGGAATCACCCAAATTTCTCTTGGAGCAACAATCAAAATCAAAATCAAGCGAGTTCATCATTCCAACCGAAACCAAGTTCATTGGAGGACACAGTCAAGTTGTTGGCTCAAAATACTTTGCAATTCCAGCAAACTACTAATGGTGCTCTTCAACAACATTCTGCTGCCTTGACCAAAATGGAAATTCAATTAGGGCAAATTGCAGATAGTTTGAACCAAAGAGAACCTGGAAAGTTCCCTAGCCAGCCAAATGTGAATCCCAACCATCATGAGCATGCCAAAGCAATCTCAGTTCTCAGAAGTGGTAAGGTTATTGATAATAAAGTTGGCAAAGAAGTTACTAATCATGATGTTGTGAATGCAGGTGATGAACACAAGGAAGAGACGACACCAAAAGAAGAAATTCCCATTGGCACGTCAACAAGTTCACCTATATTGCACAAGGCCGAGAAACCTTATGTGCCACCAATTCCTTTCCCTGGACGTCTTGCTAAAAGCAAACAGGATAAGTCATTTACTGAAATTTATGATATACTTAGTAAAGTCAATGTTAACTTGCCTTTACTTGATATGATCAGGAATATGCCAACCTATGCTAAATTTTTTAAGGAGTTGAATTCACACAAGAGAAGGTATAGCCCTCATGAGAAGGTGTTGGTGTCGGAAAATGTGAGTGCTGTCCTTCAAAGAAAACTTCCTCCTAAGCTCAAGGATCCAGGCAGTTTTACCATCGGCATAACCATTGGAGATAAACGAGTGGAGAAAGCCATGTTGGATTTAGGTGCAAGTATCAATCTAATGCCTTATTCGGTGTACCTGCAACTAGGTTTGGGAAGGCTAAAATCCACCACACTCAGCTTACAACTTGCTGATCGCTCAGTGAAATATCCTAGAGGTATAGTTGAAGATATTTTGGTTCAAGTTGATAAGCTAATATTGCCTGCTGATTTTGTAGTGCTAGACATGGAAGATGCACCCATTCATGACCGTGAACTGCCTATCTTGCTTGGAAGACCATTCATGGCCACAGCAAACACTCTTATTGATGTGAAAAATGGCATTCCTGAAAATGACAGTCCTTGGCCAAACCATAGAATTCAAAGTGTTTGAATCCTTAACTCATCCTTCTAATTCACTTGATTGTTTTTCAATTGATAGTTTGGATTCCCTGGTTTTCTCTAAGTTTGTGCAGGCACAATCTGATGATGCTTTAGAAATTGTGTTGACACAACCTTTAGGTGATCTTGATGATGAATCTGAGTTCATTGAAGTGGCAGCTGCCCTTGAGGTTTTGAAACCATTCAATTCTTCCATTTCACCCATTGTTGAGCCTCTTAAACCTGCCACCACTAAACTAGTTCCCTCCATTGTCAAGCCACCTAAACTTGAGCTAAAACCTCTTCCACAACACCTTAAATATGTTTATCTTGGTGAGACAGAAACCCTTCCCATCATTATAGCTTCTGACCTTTCACCATTAGAAGAGGATAAGTTGATCACAGTTTTGAGAGAGCACAAGAATGCCATCGGATGGACCATTGCAGATATCAAGGGAATAAGCCCTACAATGTGCATGCATCGAATTTTGATGGAGGATGCCAAGCCAACTCGTGAGCCCAGAGGAGACTCAACCCACATATGAAGGATGTTGTAAGAACTGAAATACTCAAATTACTTGATGTAGGAATCATTTATCCTATCTCAGATAGCAAATGGGTGAGTCCTATCCAAGTTGTCCCAAAGAAGTCAGGCATCACAGTGGTCAAGAATGAGGACAATGAGCTGGTGCCAACAAGACCAATCACAGGATGGAGAGTGTGCATTGATTATCGGAAGCTAAACACTGCCACTAGAAAGGATCACTTTCCTTTGCCTTTTATTGATCAAATGCTTGAAAGGCTAGCTGGTCACTCGCATTATTGTTTCCTTGATGGTTTTTCAGGTTACAATCAAATTGCAATAGCCCCTGAGGATCAAGAGAAGACAACATTCACGTGCCCCTTTGGAACCTTTGCGTATAGACGAATGCCATTTGGTTTATGCAATGCCCCAGCTACCTTCCAACGATGCATGATGGCTATCTTTTCAGACATGATAGAGAGGTTCATTGAGGTATTTATGGATGACTTTTCAGTTTTTGGATCCTCTTTTGATGATTGTCTTAACCACTTGTCATTAGTACTTCAAAGATGCCAGGAAACTAATCTGATTCTAAATTGGGAGAAATGTCACTTCATGGTGAAGCAAGGTATTGTGTTAGGCCATGCCATTTCCAGCAAAGGTATTGAGGTAGACAAAGCAAAGATTGATTTGATTTCTAATCTACCACCCCCTACTTCAGTGAAGGGTGTGAGGAGTTTTCTAGGACATGCAGGTTTTTATCGTCGTTTTATTAAAGATTTCTCCAAAATCACTCGTCCTCTATGCAATCTTTTGGCTAAAGATTCTGTTTTCAACTTTGATAAAGATTGTTTAGATGCATTTAACTCTTTGAAACTTGAACTAACATCAACTCCAATTATCAAGGCACCAGATTGGTCTTTACCTTTCGAATTAATGTGTGATGCTTCTGACTATGCTCTTGGTGCAGTTCTAGGTCAAAGAGTGAACAAGCTCCCTCATGTCATCTATTATGCAAGCCGAACATTAAATGATGCTCAGCTCAATTACTCAACAACTGAAAAGGAGTTGCTTGCTGTAATTTTTGCTTTAGAGAAGTTTCGTTCATATCTTGTTGGTTCTAAAGTGATTGTATATTCTGACCATGCAGCACTTAGGTACTTGTTAACCAAGAAGGATGCTAAGCCACGCTTGCTCCGATGGGTATTGCTGTTGCAAGAATTTGATTTAGAAATCCAAGATAAGAAAGGGTGTGAGAATGTTGTTGCTGATCATCTCTCTCGTCTCATCGATGGTAACCACAAGTTTGAGGATGTCCTGCCCCTCAATGAATCTTTTCCAGATGAACAACTATTGGCCATTCATGATCAAGAACCATGGTATGCTGATCTTGTTAATTATCTTGCTAGTGGTGTTTTGAGATATGATCTAACTTTTCAGGAAAGAAAGAAGTTCCTTGCCACAGCCAAACATTACTTCTGGGATGATCCATATCTGTTCAAACATGGCCCCGACCAAATCATAAGGAGGTGTATCCCAGAGAATGAGCAGCAAAGCATACTCAAGTTTAGTCATGAATTTGCATGTGGAGGTCATTTTGGTGCCAAGAAAACAGCAGCTAAGGTTCTTCAATCTGGTTTCTTTTGGCCCTCTCTTTTTAAAGATGCATTTTATTTCTGTTCTAAATGTGATAGGTGTCAAAGAATGGGAAACATAAGCCGGAGGAATATGATGCCACTGAACAACATTTTGGTGGTGGAGCTGTTTGACATATGGGGTATAGATTTCATGGGACCTTTTCCTTCCTCTTTGGGTTATACTTACATTCTTGTTGCTGTAGATTATGTATCCAAATGGGTGGAGGCATTGGCTACGAGGACTAATGATCATAGAGTTGTCCTGAAATTCTTGAAAGATGTGATTTTCACTAGGTTTGGAACTCCTAGGGCTGTCATTAGTGATGGTGGCAGCCACTTCTGTAACAAACCATTTGAGGCCTTAATGAGAAAGTACAATATCACACATAGAGTGTCAACTCCATATCATCCTCAAACTTCTGGACAAGTTGAGATCAGCAATAGAGAGATCAAGAACATTTTGGAGAAAACTGTCAATCCTACTCGAAAAGATTGGGCATTGCGACTCAATGATGCACTCTGGGCATATAGGACAGCTTATAAGACCCCCATTGGGATGAGCCCTTATCGACTTGTGTTTGGGAAGGCTTGTCACCTACCAATGGAACTTGAGCACCGAGCATATTGGGCAATTAAAAAGTTCAATTTTGATCTCAAGGAAGCTGGGAATGTTAGAAAATTGCAGATCAATGAATTGGAGGAGCTAAGGAACGAAGCTTATGAGAATGCAAAAATCTACAAAGAGAGGACCAAACGCTATCATGATAAGGCCATCCTCAGGAAAGAATTCAAGCCAGGTATGAAAGTTTTGTTATATGACTCACGTTTGCGTCTCTTTCCAGGTAAATTGAAATCTAGATGGCTTGGGCCGTTCAAGGTGCTTCAAGTTTTTCCTCATGGAGCTGTTGAGATTGAGAACCTAAGGGACATGACAACTTTCAAGGTGAATGGGCAGCGATTGAAACAATACTTGGATGATGAAGTGGAAACACGAGCTGTGGACTCTCTTGAGTTCACCACACCCTAACTATTGGCAACCCAACCAGGTTTTGTTGTTTTTGTTTTTGTTTTTGTTTAGAGTTGATTCATTTCCTGCGTTTTATGTTTAGTTTGGTTTTTGCATTTTGTTTCCTTTCTTTTAAACATTGAGGACAATGTTTCATTCAGGTTTGGGGTGTGGGATGAAACTTGTTGAAGTTGTGAGTCCGTTTCGAGTCTTAGTGAAAGATTTCTTTTTGCTTACTAATGAAGATGTATATGCAATGTCATTGTCACTAATTCTTTGCTAGTGTGTTGCCATGGAAGTGTTTGCATCAGAATTTCTGCCATACACACTGTCATGCAATTGGAATTTCGGTCCAAGAAGGTGCCATACTCAGATATCTTTAGAAGAATTGTGGAGACTACCCTAGTGAGCTAATTTGAGCCTATTCCATTCCTTGAGAGGGTTTTATTTGTTTCTACTCTTACAACTTCCCAGATTCCTTTTATGTTGATCTCATTATATTCATCGAATACTAAGAACTATTTGATATTTTGCAGATGCTATGTTGCTTGCTGACATTTGTGGAAAGGATCTACCCATTGATATGATGTAGGCTATGTGTGTTTAAGTCACTAAAAGGCTTTCATATCCCTCCCTGTTGTGTGCTTCCTTTACCCAATTTTGCATCCAAACACTTAAGCCTTTCTTTCATCACCCACATTACTCCTACCCTTGTATCTTAATCTAAGATACCATCCCTTGTTTAGCCATACCTTATAACTGGAGAACATGTCAAGATCTCAACAAAATGAAGAAGCAAGGATGGGCATTATACCAAGCAAATGGAGAGAATCAGTCTGTTAGTACAATTCAAGGAGAAAAGCAAAAGAGGGCCAAATTCGTTTAAAAAAAAAATTAACAAAGCAAAAGAGGGCCAGTTCTTGATCAAAGTTCAAATTCAGTTCAATGGAGCACAAGTCATTACCTTGAAGATTCACAAATTGTAGCCATTTACCTTGCAGCAAGAAGGAGCACTCTTGGCATGTTCTTGAGTTCTTAGTTTTCATTTCCCTTCTTTTCATAACCCCTACCCTCAGCCTGACATTACAAGCTTGATTAACACCTAACTGATCTTTGGGGAAGTCCGGTTCATGAGTGCTGGTATGCAATGTATTCTTTTTATGTTCTTAGCATTTGATTTCCTTTCATGAGATCTTATTTCCAGAAATCGTGCTTTTGTTTTATGATTATTTCATATGTGAAATCTTGTTTCCCTTTACATAATGTCTCTCACATATGCTTGTTGAGAAACTAAACCCTAGGTTCTTTGTGAAGATTTGAGCGATACCCGTGAGACCTAGAGTTGAGGCGATTTCTATCTATGTATTTGAGTACGGTGACTTCAATGCTGGAATTCTTTTTGCAGTGGCAATACACTATACACCCTGGTGTGAAGATCTAAAGTGGCATACCATTAGTTTTGAAAGTGTGATTGTGCATTCATTGGTTTTCCTTAGTTTGTTTAAAAGTGATTCTTTAACTATTAATTGTCTTGCAGAATTTGTTGATGTTTGTGGGAGTCATCACTGTAAACCCTCAGGAGACACAACTCCTCCTACTAGGGACACCTAGAGGTTTAAAGGCTTATTGCATATGCTCAATGCAATCGTGTCATCTACGAAAATGGTGTAATAAGTTTCATTTTGTGTGTTGTTTAAGTTTTAGTTTTGCTTGAGGACCAGCAAAATATAGGTTTGGGGTATTGATCAATGCATAATTCTGTATCATTTTGTATCAATCTACCCTATTGTTTGGTTATGTTTTTAAATAAAACTTGTACTTTTAATCCATTTTGTGTTTGTTATTCAGTTCATTGAGCTCTAGGTACCACTTGAGGCATTTGAAGCAAAATGGTGCAAAACGTGCAAAAACTGGAGACTAAGTTAGAATTTCATTTCGGACCTATCTTCTTCATCCGAGCTTGGATTGGGCCAATACTTGTGTGGTTGGATCAGAGACATTCTAAACTTCATAATGGACATCTTAAAGTCGTCATTTGATTCAGCCAAGCCCAATTCGTAAGCCCAAGAAGTTGTTCATCATGCTGACTTGCAGATGAGCTCATTGGATGCTTGGTCATGGTGAGCTAGGCATGAGGTATTGTTTCTGGTTGGAAGCTTGGTCATGCTGACATGATGATGAGGTAGGGCTGCTGGTGGGATTTGTTGGTGAAGTGCACCAACCATTTCTGATTTTTCTAATACAAGTGTGTTAGGTCATTGCTATATTCAATTCTGATATCCCCTTTCCTTCTCCCTATAAATACCACTTCCATTCCACATTCATAACACACACAAAATCCTGAGATTCACAATTCCTCTCTCCCAATTCCTAGCAGACCACTCATCCCAGCTCATACACTTCTCCCACAGATCACTCCATCCTCCACCATCCCATCAATTCCCAAACACAATCCACACCATCTACACCATTCTTCATCTCTGTTGCAGCATACATGGTGGAAGCTGTGAGAAGCTCTTCAACAACATAATTTGTTCTTCACTGGTTTTTCTTACTCTCTCCATGTTATTTATGATTCAAATGTATTTTCCATTAATGGAGTGTAACTAATCACCATAACTAGGGTTTCAATGTAACCTGACAAGACAATTTCATGTTTTCAAGTTAATGTTACCCTTTGTTGATTACTTCTAATTTTCTGGCCTCATTCACTTGTTCTTAGTTGAATCTTTATGCATGTTTAAATAACTGGCCACTATGAACACATGTATGTTGGTTATCTAGTTCAAGTTTACATAAACACCATATGACTCTTGAACCGATTAGTGAATGAGTGAGTAATGCATTTAGGACAAACACCATGTTTAAATGTGTACTTGGTTCTTTTGTGTTCTTCTTAAGCTTAATGGATTCAGATTCATAGCTTAGACTAAACACCATAGCTAAGTTGTGTTTTCTGAGTACTTGATTAAAACCAAACACCATATGGATAATCATACATAAGAAAGAACGAACTCCAGAAATTGTAATCAACTTAGGTGATTGTTAACTTGTAGCTTGAAATTGGATTGTCATGGTGAAGTTGAAACCCTAGTGCTTGTCTCCTTTGTCTCTCAACTTTCTAAAACATCTACTTGCTGGTCACTTGCTACTTTGCATTTCCTTTTTTCCAGTTTTCATTTCAACAAACTCAAAACAACTTCATTTAAATTCTGTTTATTCTTAGGGTTACTTGTGAGTCTAAGTAGTAGTATTAAGTGTCTTTCATCCAAGTCTCTGTGGAACGACCTCGTGCTTGCATTCCTATACTATAATTGGTTCGTGCACTTGCGAGAAATAGATAGAGTAAGGGAGCTCTATATTGAGGACAAGAGAGCAAATAACTCAATGTTTGGCGCCATTTTGGTGCAGCTGAATCTATGCAACAAGTTTTTGACATGGAAGATGCACCCATTCATGATCGTGAGCTGCCTATCTTGCTTGGAAGACCATTCATGGCCACAGCAAACACTCTTATTGATGTGAAAAATGGCATACTGAAAATGACAGTCCTTGGCCAAACCATAGAATTCAAAGTGTTTGAATCCTTAACTCATCCTTCTAATTCACTTGATTGTTTTTCAATTGATTGTTTGGATTCCCTGGTTTTGTCTAAGTTTGTGCAGGCACAATCTGATGATGCCTTAGAAATTGTTTTGACACAACCTTTAGGTGACCTTGATGATGAATCTGAGTTCCAGGAAGTGGTAGCTGCCCTTGAAGTGTTCCAGCCATTCCCACCATTTTCTGGGCCACCACTTGAGCCTCCTGGACCATGCTCTATGAAGTTGGAACCATCCAATGTCACCTCAATGTTCAATGTTGCACTCCTTACACACATGAAGAAAAAGAGAAGAAAAAGACAGAGGAAGCGAAGGAAGAGGAGAAGAAGTTGGGTGAACTATCTTGAGACGATTGATCTAAAACCCCCCAACTCATCATAAGCTCATTGCATAATGTCTTGCCAAGACATTAACTAAGGCGCTTCTTGGGAGGCAACCCATGTGTTCAAGAAGAAGGTGTTTGTTAGCGGTCAACCTAATCGCATCAAGGGGGAGTTTCTCTATACCTTCTTCTTAACTTTTCCCTTTATCATTTGCATGTTCTCAATCATCTTTTCTATGCTTTAACATTGAGGACAATGTTCAATTCAGGTCTGGGGGGAAGGTTTTCAATTTTCGTTCATGTTTTCACTTTTCTTTCATTGTGTTTTTCAGTTTTTGTTCATTTTTTTTTAGAAGGTCATGCAATCAATATTATGGAGCTGCCATTGAGGTTTTCATATCAGAATTTTTGCACTTCACAAAGCTATTGCTCTTAGAATTCTGGTGACTAAAGTACCATGCTCAAATTTTTGAAGGAAAATAGTGGAGACTACCCTAGTGAGCCATATCGAACCTAATTGCTTTCTTGAGAGGGTTTAAAGTGTTTCTACTTCCCATCTCTACTCATTTTCTTCATTTCACTCTAATTGATCTCATCATTTCATTTTGATTGAATACTAAGGATGATTCTCTTTTGCAGATATCATGTGCTTGCTCTCATTCATGAATGAACTCATTGAGGTGATGCTAGGCTATGTGTGTATAACCATTCTATGTGCTTTCTTTCACCCAACCTATATGTGTGTTCCATCAGCCCTCTTGAAGCCAAACACTTCAAGCCTTTTTCTTCTATCACCCTCATCATTTCCCTAACTTTGTATCTCATTCTGAGATATTCCCTTATTGTAGCCATACCCTATAACTTAGAAATATACCAAGGTGTGCCAAGATAAAGTTTGAGGCAAGGAAGTTGCTGCCATGTACCTCAAAGAAAATTGGTGTGATTCTGTGCAATAAAGTTAAAAAAAGATGCAGATCAAATCAGCAAAGAGAAAATGTGTCGATTTGATCTAAGTGTGAAATATAAAGTCCATGCCAAGTGAAACCATGAAGTTTGCAGCCATGCCATTCTAAAATCAATGTTGCCTTGCAGATTAATGAAGCTGCAACCTTGGTATGTTTTTAAGTTACTTGTTTTTCCTTCCAATTCTTCCATTTCCCCTAAACCTTAGCCTTTCATTACAACCTTGTGATACTCGCAAGTGCACGAACCGTTGGTAGTTTAGCGTATGTAAGTGCGAGGTCGATTCCACAGGGATTGGTGATTGAATGATCCAACTCAGTTTTCCTCAATGTTTGAATCCATGTAAAGCATACAATGCACATGAAATCCAGGGTAAAGGAATGAAATGAAAAAAATAAAAATAAAAGAAAGAGAGTTTAGACTTCCCCTTGAAGACAATGAGAGGGAAATGCACATAGTATGGCAGCACATGTTCTTCTTTGAGTATTTGGGTCAGCTGCTCATCATGTTTCTCCCACATCAAGGAAAAGAAAACCTTAACAAAAACAAAACAGAAAATGAGACAAAACTATGCATGAGTAGCAATTATTATACAAATGAAAGAGATATGATCGGAATGCTTCCCTTTGAAGTGATAGCTGGAGCGTGGTTGGCCATAGCAGCTGGAGGTCGACTTCTCCGTTGCTCCATACTCCATGCTTCTATGGATTGGGTTGTCTCCTCTCTCTCCCTCTTTCATATTGAGCTACTTCAGAAATGCTTAAAGAAAGACAAGGAAACTTGAAATAGATTTTTAGATTTGTTGGATTAGGAAACCATAACATAAATGAAACGGATAAACTAAACTAAAACATCAAGATTAGGGATTCAACTTCACCACAAACATCAAATTCCATGCTTCAAATTAACAAGCATCAAAGTAAATCAAACTAGTTTATGGAGTTCGTTCTTTCTCAAATATGATTATCCATTTGGTGTGTGGTTGTAATCAAGTATTCAGAACAAGTATTTAGCTATGGTGTTTAGTCTAAACACAAATTCCAAACCCATTAAGAACAAGAAGAACAATAAAGAACCAAGTAGAATTTAAACATGGTGTTTGTCTTCAATATCTACCCATCCATTCACTAATCAGTCCAAGAGTCATATGGTGTTTATGTAAACTTAGACAAGATATTTAATTAAGAACAAGTGAATGAAACCATAAACAAGAAATAATCAACATGCTACTTGAACCCTTTTTTTGGTGTTGTGTAAGCTGGGACTCAAACCCAGTTCTCTTGCTTGTCAGGCAATTGTCCTTGTCCGTTGGACTACAAACACAACTTATCAATTAACCTCATTAACTTTAAAACATGAAACTGTCCAGTTATAAAAAAAGATAAAAATAAATAAAAAGTAGGAAAACCAAATAGAATCAAGCAATGTTACCAATCCCCGGCAACGGCGCCAAAAACTTGTTGCGTAGATTCAGCTGCACCAAAATGGGTTCAACTGCATCCTCAACTTGTGATACTCGCAAGTGCACGAGCCGTTGGTAGTTTAGCATATGTAAGTGCGAGGTCGATTCCACAGGGATTGGTGATTGAATAATCCAATTCAGTTTTCCTACACAAAACAGAAATGAAAACAAAAGAAACAAAACAAGAAGAAAGAAAAGAACTAAGACAAGATGGTGAGGTTTTAGAATCCACCCTAATTGTTCTAATCATGTTATGGCAACAAGTAAACAAATTGATTCACTCATGAAGATGCTCACAAATAAGTCCATGGTGTTTGGATCAAATTGTATTGAACATCACAAGGACCCCAAGTATGGTGTTTACATTAGGAGACCTAGAAACCAAATCACATGAGTTGCTAATGGATGGAATGAAGATGATCCCCAAACCTTCCCAACAAGAGCATAACGCATAAAACCTTAGGTGATCAATCAGAGGATGCAAAACAGCTCCATTAAAATAGTGAAGAAGAATTCATGAATGAAATCAAACTTTATAAACTCAAACCATGATACAAGACTAGCAAGATGTTTATTAAAACTAATAACTGAAAAACAAAGTAAATACAAGAAGAAAATAAAAGACAAAGGGAGGAGAAGAAGATAAGGACAGCATGCTAGAGATGGAAAAGATTCATCTCCATGGCTGCTAGGAGGCCAAAGCCTCCCAGCTGCTGCCTTCTCCCTTCTCTCCCTTTGTGACTCTCAACTTTCCCTCTCTTTGTGTACAATGGAAGTGTAAATGATGGATCTCAGGATATGAATTGAATGTGGAATGGAAGTGGTATTTATAGGGAGATGGGAGTGGGAAATCTGAATTGAATATGGCTAATGGACTCAACACTTGCATTAGAAAATCAGAAATGGTTGCTCCACTAAATCCCACTAGCAGCCCTAGCTCATCCTCATGTCAGCATGACCAAGCTTCCATTCAGAAACCAATAGCTCATGCCTAGCTCATCATGACCAAGCATGCAATGAGCTCATCTTCCTGTCAGCATGATGTGTATTTCCATGGGCTCACGAATTGGGTTGGGCTGAATCAAATGATGACTTTAAGATGTCCATTTTGAAGTTCAGAATGTCATTGATCCAACCACACAAGTATTGGCCCAATCCAAGTTCGGATGAAGAAGATAAGTCCAAAATGAACTTCTAACTCAGGCTCCAAGTTTTTGCACGTTTTTGCACCATTTTGCTTCAAATGCCTCAAGTGTATTCCATGCATCCAAATGAGGCCTTAACATGCTTGAATTGCATGAATTATGCTCTTTTGCTCTCTTGGCCTACAAAACACACAAAGAGAGGTAAATAACTCAGAATTATAGGAAACTAAGCAAAAGAACTAAGTAAATAGAGCATGTATATGTATGAAATTATGAGCTTAACATTGATGGACCGAAAAATGGAGGTTCCGGGTCGCTAGGGAGCCTCGGAATTCATGCCCATTTCTTATGCCCAAAAACATGGGTAAGTACAAAAGAGAAAATATCCCAACCAAAATAGCCCACTAAAATTAACCAAAATAGCCCATTATCTTGGATAGCCCATGAAGCCCAAATGTTGATGCACTTAGCATTTTCTTTACACTGCTCTTTGTGGATACGGCATCTGGACTTCCGAGCTACACTACTATATGATACATTCCCTTAGG
Organism: Prunus fruticosa; assembly: GCA_018703695.1. Classification (NCBI taxonomy): domain Eukaryota; kingdom Viridiplantae; phylum Streptophyta; class Magnoliopsida; order Rosales; family Rosaceae; genus Prunus; species Prunus fruticosa. The sequence continues at coordinate 7,239,816 of CM031919.1, read as the reverse complement.
TTTTGCAAAGTGGTACAAACATGAAACCCAATGACCGAAAATATTTTTTACCCTAAGTAAAATGTGGTGATTCTTGCTCACATTATTTTGTTTAAATGTCCTTTTATTTATTTATTTAAATAATGCCTTTGGTTTTTGATTGTGTGTTCGAATTTTTATAGTTTTCAGGGTAAGCCAAATATACAAATAATGTAGAAGAATAGGCAATAGACAATTAAGAGATTATATACAGTTTCTATTATATATATACTGTATAATAAAGATTGATGGGTCGTGTGGTTTGTAATTATATAACTAGAAACTTCACACGTGCACATGTTATGTATGGGAAAAACTATGCATGTGAAATGTCTAATTCATGTGACGTGTTACGCATGAGAAAAACTATACATGTGAAATGCCATACCAACTAGTATAAATACTGCATGCACTTCCGTTATAGAATGTCTGGTTAGTGTAATTTATCATGGCTATCTATCTCAGTGTACACTTGCATAATATTGCATTTGTTCTTACACTTGCATTCTTTGTCTCTATGACCTCTTGTGCTAATCCCTGTCAATACTCGATGTTCGTGCAACAATGGCCAAAGTCGGTATGTGGTATGGCACATTGCTCCCCAAGTGCCCGCAGCTTATTGGAGTTCAAAATTCATG
>CM031919.1:7194147-7239060 GCA_018703695.1 Prunus fruticosa | reverse complement strand
GAGATAATATAAGAGTCAGAAGTTATGTACTGTAATGCAGAAAACTTGTCTTTCAAATGAGACACGCTGCATGTAGAAGATTGACTAAATTTTAGAACAATACTAAACTTGATTTTCATGATTTTGGTATATTAATTAGACAACGAGAGACAGAGAAACAACAAGACTCAAACACAACTAACATGCAATACATATTTCAACAGTTGATAGGTACTATAAGAAATGGAGTACACTTTCAAACTTAGAGAGAATAGAAAGAACTTCAAACTCAAAGATTGATGATGCTTTAACAATAACTTGGAGAGATCCTTGAACTCCTTTGATGTGAAACTGAGACCTGCATTGCATCTCATAGAACTTCAACATGACAACTCACTGAACCACATTCAAAATTTTAAAATTTTTAAATGCCGTATAGCCGATCGGCTATACTTTTTAAATATATTCAAATATTTTAAACAAATAGCCGCGTGGCTATACACTTTAAATATATTTCAAACAAACACAAAGCTTGCACTCGCAAAGGATGGAGCTTGCAATCGCAAAGATTATTTTCAATCTCTATGTGATACTGTGGACGGTGGTAAAGACTTCTATTTGCTTGGTTTCTGATTTTGGGAGCTATTTAGAGGCTCAGGTAATTATTTTTGTTTACTTCGCAGTCCCAACCCAAAGCATATATATGCATTTTGAGTTTGGTGTTGTATAACTTACTGTGGTGCGTGGGATTTGAATCTATATGACTATAGGCTGCTGCTGATAAAGCATTTGTGGATCCAAATAAGTGGACTCATATGAGCATCCTTAGCACAACCGGGTCGGGAAGATTTAGCAGCGACAGAACAATCCGAGACTACGCGGAGAAGACTTGGGGAACTGAACCATGCAGACTCCCTTCTGATGGCTAGCTCACCCTCACCCTCATCCACACCCTAGTAGCAACATTTTATAGATTTGAATGGAAGGTATCGGAAAGAATTTAAATTCTCTTGCCCCAATATTGCTTGTATAAAACAAAAAACAAATTGAAGAAATAGTTGTAGACCAATGGGCTAAAGTGGTGTTTTAGCCCTAAACCATAAAATGATATGACAAAACTGTATATTTAAACCGTATAGCCGCGGGGCTGTACTTTCTAAATACATTCGAATATTTTAAAAGTATAGCCGTTCGGCTATACTCTTTAAATACTAATATATTTGAATATTTTAAGAGTATGGCCGCGCGCTATACCCTTTAAATATATTCGAAACGAACATGAAGCTTGCACCTCGCAGAGGACGGATCGCAGTCACAGACTCACAGCCATTCCGCTTCTCCATCAACTCAAGCTTCGATTTCTTCGGTTTCGGCAGCTTCATCCTCCGGATTCGGCACCGAAAAAAGACCCAACCCGCCTAGGAGGCCCGCCCAGCCGCCTAGCCGCCTAGCGCCCGCCTAGCTCCCACCTAGCCGCCTAGCCACCCGCCTAGGCCGATTTTTGGAACCCTAAGATTGACTGAAAGTCTGAAACCCGAAATTAAAAAAATTTAACTGTAAATTTGAGCATGTCATAATTGGATTAATTGGAAATATTTCAGGGGAAGAAATGCACTGGATACCCAGGGTTTAAGGCTCGTGTGGTTTCGTCAGGGGGAACGTTTGTGGAAGCGGATCCAATAGATCTCTGTGTCACTGATGGAAATCTGGTTACCGCAGCAGCGTGGCATGGCCAACCAGAGGTTATTTCTCAGTTGATGACGTTGCTTGATATTCGAGTATCATTCTAGGCACCCTTTACCAGGTCAGCTGCTTCCAAGTAATAAGATGCCTTCACCATCTATACTTATTTCGAAACAGAAAGGCTCCAGAGGATGCAAATGATGAAAATCATTTGTGCTTTACAATGAAAACCAAGAGGAATTCAAACGAAGAAAAAGGAGTGTGAAATCACTATTGTTAACAATCCTAGTAGACTTTCAAAAAAAAACATCTTTGCTTCGAAACTAAACATCCAAAGGAAACTCCCAAATTTTTTGTACAAGAAGAGTTACTGGTTTAATTAGCACTTAGCGGCCTGAAACTTGAGAAACTGATACGGTGGCGTTGGATGTGGAGGAAGCAGTAGAGGTTGATGTGTCTCCCTTCACTCTCTTATCAGAATCAACAAAAACAGGCCTAGTGAGCGCCCTATTCTCCAAGGAGCTAGTGCTTTTAAGTAGAACTACAACTTCAGACATTGTAGGCCTTTGAGCAGCTGATGGTTGAGTGCACATCAGAGCAATTTCTATAATCTTCTTTACATCTTCTGGTTTGTATTCATTTGGATCCAGATTTGGATCCACCAGTTCCACGTGCTTGCCATTCTCATACAGTTTCCATGCCTAATCATTAATGTGAAAAATAAATAAAATAAAATAAAATAAAACATGTTACAATTCTAAAGTAATTAAGCAGAATAGAAATCTCAGAGAAGAATTATATATTCAGTTTGGAAGTTACCTTTTCAAGTAGAAATTCACCCATAGCATCAGATTTGATTTCACTGCTCTTTTGGCCACTTACGATTTCAAGGACAACCACACCATAACTATATGTATCCACCTTTTCTGACAATTGGCCATGAATTGCATATTCAGGTGCTGTGTATCCCCTGTCAGTGTCACACAATATCAAATTAGTGGAGTCACCCTAGTGTACCGGCCATGTATATAGTAGATTCATATCACTTTTTGTGTGCGGATAGAGCCGTAAGTAGGTCAAAACAAAAGACCGGTATAAATATCGTAGAAGATTAATGATCATATAGATCTCCATCAGGGGTTGATGCCTGTGGGAAGTGAAGTACTTCAACTTACAATGTTCCAGCAAATATGGTACTAAGATGAGTCTGATCATCTGGTAGAAGCCTTGCCAGCCCAAAATCTGCAATTTTTGGCTGGAAACTATCATCCAAAAGAATATTGCTGGTTTTTATATCTCTATGTATGATGCATACATGAAACTCCTCATGTAAATAGGCAAGACCCCGAGCTGTACCCAGGATTATGTCATTTAGCTGTTTCCAGTTGAGAGAGCCTCTTTTTGGACCTATTTCCAGGGAAGGAAAAAAAAAAAAAACAGATCTTTAAATGAACAATAAAATGTTTATGTAAGCATGCATTTAGAGGTAGCTGAGCAAAAAGAAGCCTAAAAGTACCAAATATGAATCTGTCGAGGCTGTTGTTTGCCATGTATTCATAAATGAGAAGTAACTCTGGTCCTTTGCTACAACATCCAAGAAGACGAATGAAATTCCGGCGATGACCATTACTTATCAGCTTCACTTCATTTACGAAACTCGCCTTTGCCCTGTCGGATTGGAGAATTGCTAGTTTTTTAACTGCAACTATTTTTCCATTGTTTAGAGTACCCTGTACAATCATGTAGTTGCAAATGAACATTAGGGATTATATTGAGCAATAAAATGAAATATGCGCATGGATAATCAAAAGCTTGACAATGCTTTCCCATTTTTTTTCAAAACTTTATGCACGTGAGAAAAGAGTACACCATATTCGACCATAATGAACTAAACTGAACTAAACTAAATTATTTTAGAGCTCTTTAGCATATAATTTACCCGGTAGACACCCCCGAATCCTCCTTCTCCAAGTTTGTTTTCTTCACTAAAGTTTTTTGTTGCCGACTTCAAATCTTTATATTTGTAATTCATTGGTCCTTGCAACTCGGTTGCACCCAATATATCACCTATAAATGTAAACATGGTTAGAGCAGGAGCTAATTGAAGTTTAAACAATTGAAGACACGTACGATCATTTTTTGTTTTTGTTTAATATATATGTAAACATGGTTAGAGCAGGAGCTAATTGAATAATAGTATATATGCAAGAGGAAATGCAACTTCGAATGCTGTGGTTGTGGAAGAACAATACCTCTACGAGCAGCCTCGGGCTTTCTTGAAAGTTTAAAATAGAGAAAAACTCCAACAATGAGAATAAGAAGACCTACACCTCCAACTACTACTCCAATAATGATGGCTTTCTTCCTTGAATTGCCTCCTGCAAGATAATATATGAAAAACATTATGCTTTCAGGTACTTCCAAATTAAAGACAAAAGTACTTTACTAGTACGCATAGAATTGTTAGGAACGTCAAATATGTTCACCAAATGATGTAGTTGGTAACAATATTTCATGTATCCAAATTCAGATTCACGTAAAGCCTAGCTAGCTTTTATATTTCTAAAAAGTTTATATGTAATGATGACACATCATTTAGTGAACAAATTTAATGACTATATATATGATAAAAGTTTATTGTTACCGGTTTTTAAGAAGGACGCTATGTTCGTAGTCTCGTTGTCAGGGAAGAAAGAAGTAGTAGAGTACCTCAAGAAACACCCGGCATCAACGGCCCTGCCATCTGTATCAGGCAGGCATCTTTGAAGGTTGGCGTATGCCACATTCAAGCAATCTTGGAAACCAGTCTTGCTGGTTGTCTCGGCACATTGTGCCACACCATAGACTGTTTCATTTCCACTACCACTACTAACAACTTCATTCTTAGTTGCTGCAAAGAAACCGTTGATCTTTGGTGTTGCAAGTTGGAGATCCACTAGCAATTTTCCAGCAGTTGCACTAAATGCGGTAGCTTGTGATGCAGTGTTATTGCCACAAAGCCCTACATTACCAGGAAGGGTAGTCTGGTCAAAGAACTCAGCGCTCTCGTACCTAAACCAACCAGACAACAGTTAACAACAATGTGACTCACTTTAGCAACATGCTATGTTTGGTCGACACATGGAATATTTTTCAAAAAATTTCTTGGCCATGAGACTTTTGTTTATTTTTCTTCAACTGCCAAATTCTTCTTCTTGGATTATCGTTTAAAAAAGAAAGAAGAAAATGACTAACTAGTATCTAGCTCTAGTGGTGATAGTGTGTACAGTGTACATAAAAAATGTGGCTGGCAGCAACTTGGAAAGAAGCTAGGCTGCCACGAAAACGACCCTAGGAAGGATGCAATTAATTTGTTCAAAGTATATATATTTTTTTTGGTCTGAACCACGAGGTGGTCCTGGACCCCCAACTATGGGTGCACCTTTAAGCCTTAACCCAACCCAGACTAATCCCCCTTACACCGGGTTGGCCCCAGGGGCGGAACCACACTAAGGGCTACAGCCCACTGTAGCCCTTAGTGTGGTTTTTTAAGAAAATAAAAATAAAAAACTTATATATTTAACTTATTTTCAATATTAACCCAGTCAGTGGCAATGTATAGATTACCTTATTTTCATTTTCAACATTTAAGTAAATGTCTTTGTCATTTTACTTTTATTTATTTTTATATTACTCCATTTACTTAAGTTTACAATGTAAATAAGGAAGTACCCCCCATTTGGATTGAAACAAAAATATTAGAAAATCAAATTCCCACCAAATCAAAATGTGAAAAATCGGTTTTAGTGCAAAATACGATTTAGGCTAAAAATGATGGCTGATTAAGTCAATATATACTTCGTACTAAAATCCCATAAAATCAAGTTTTCTTATTTGATGTGTGAGAAATAAAAGCCGCCAAAAATTATCTTGAGAAAATGATTATTCCGAAAACCCATTTTTCATACTTAGTCAATACTTTTACATAAAACAATTTTCATGTATGATATGAATGCATGAAGGAACTGAGGTCAATCTAGGTAAAAAACCTTAGATGTTCAATCCACTATGGTGTTAAACCCTATTTGGTTTATATTAAAACTTATTGAAAATTAGTTTATCGAGCTATGAACTAGCGTGGTTTATATGATTTAATATTTACTTTTATTTCTAGAAAGACTATAGAAATTGTAAGTACCAAAAAAAATAATCATTAAATTTTAAGCTAATAACTTTAGCTAGCCCACCCGTTGAAAAATTTCTGGTTCCGCCCTTGGTTGGCCCGTAAGAGGTAAAGTGCTGGCCAAAGTGGTGACTCCGTACAAGAGGCGGGGTATTCGAACCCCTGACCTCTTTTAATTCTATATTTGACTTCTTCTAATTCTATACTTTCTGAATTATGACACCGACTGCCAATTGGGGTGAGGAGCCATAGATATTCTAGAATGAGATCTAGTAAGACCTGATAGATATTTGTTAAGCAAAGTTAATGACAAAACTAATATTAATGCATTTGTGTTTTGTTTCCTAAGTACTTGTTTGGGAGTGATTCTGGATAGGCCAAAAATCACTTCTCCATATAATCACTTTATGTGGTTTTAGTGATTTAATGCTTTTCCCGTTTATGTTTTGTATTGCTTCGTTTACAATAATACCCTTAGGCGGTGTGGTCAGTTTTTCTATTGTTTTTTTTATTTTATTTTAAATATATTCATTTTTGGTAAAGTTTGTGTCACCATAGTTTAGGGTCTGACTTTATAACAGTTGGGTTAAACAAGTAATACAAGCAGCAATTATTTTCCCAACTCTCTTACATAAAGTAGTTTCTACGATAATTTCATAGAACCCACGATCATGTGAGAATGTTAGAAGAACTCTTCATGTCTTTATTATTTTAGTTAACGAACATGCCATGATTAAACTTAGTATTCATTTAATGAAGTCGTGATTAAACTTGTTTTTGGTCAACGATCACCATGGTCCATATCTGTTTACTGGAAACCCGATTAGGCCAATCCCACTAATATCTTATCTAGTTCTAGGTGTGTTGTGTACGTTAAAAATGTGGCTGGCAGCAACTTGGAATAAGGTAGACCCAGATAATTATAGTGGACTCTCTGCTCTCTGTGGCTATTTGCTTTGGGTGTCCTTTTATAAATTATAATTTGATTGCTAATTATTTGCTTAGAGTCTTTCTTAATTGAGGACAGTGTCTGTGTAAAACTCCTACTTGTTACTTATTAGTGCTTTTACAGAAGTGTTTTATTTTTATTTATTACTAAAATAGTTTGTAATTTGGGATTATATAGAGAGTATAATTTGAGTAGATTGTGGTATAAATATTTTGATTTGAGTCAATCATATGAGTAGAGGAATTTTCTTTGGTTACCCACTTTCCCTTGTTTTTATTTTTTATTTTTATTTTTTATCAATATGGAGAGATGGATTCAAACCGCGGCATTGGAAAGAGAAATACCACTGTAGCTAGTTAGTATGACATTCCGCTCTCTTATTGGCAAAAATGATGATTTTGTTGACCATAAAATCAATGAGAAGTCTAGCAAGCCATTGTTCACCACCATCTTCCTTTCGTTCTTCTGAATCTCTATGTCACCAGAGAATCCCTCTTGGTGGCTGTGGACTTGCTACGGTGGTTTGGCTGCTTTGCTGCGGGTGGTGCGGCTGCAACTTGTTTTCAATATTAGGGTTGTTTGGGTTTGAAACTTTGTATGTGGGCCTTGTTTGTATTCAAAATCTTTTTTGTAATCCTTTGGGCCTATGTACAGCCTTCAAACTCTTGTAATCTGTTTGCATTTTTATTGAAAGAAGTTTGCTTTGACCAAAAAAAAAAAAAAAGTCTAGCAAGCCATCATAGCCCCACTAATTGTATTGGATTTGACACTAAGTTCAAGCTTATTCTGCCCTCTGCCCTCTTTCTTTGGATAGGATGCCACGACAACGACCCTAGAAAGCATTCATATGTTCCCGAGGATTTCTCTAATAAACTCATTGACATAATATACAAAAGTCTTTATAGAGTTTATTTGGAGTGAAAAACTCAAAATTAGTCGCTTGTTATTTTCTAATTGATTCTTATAAAATTTTAACACACTAATAACCAATTAGAAAATGACAAGTGGCTAATTTTGAGTTTTTCTCTCCAAATAGGCTATATATATATATATGAATTTTTGTATAGCATGTCATGGTAAAATGAATTTTTGAATAAATATCTCTGTCTTCTTTTGGTACTAAGCAAACTAATCATATTTAGTATTTTATAGTGGGAATGAACATAAGTATATTTGACTTCTTCTAATTCTATATACTTTCTGAATTCGATGAATCTGAATTCGCGAATTAGCGTGATGAGCTATATTCTTTTGGTACTAAGCAAATAAGTACTCATATATACACTCATATATTAATTGGTGAGCAATTATTTACTTTAATCAAATACGTAAATGGGAACTTGAATCTGAAACAGCTTCAATTATTAGAATGAGAAATAGTAAGACCTGATAGATATTAGTGCATTTGTGTTTTTTTTCCAGCAAGTAGGTGTATCTGGTTGTCATTTAGTTTAGAAAACAAATAAATATACAAAACTAAATCATGGAAGAGTTGTAGAGCAACAGCAGGGACCAGGGTGTACCTGAGGAAGCAACCGTCGTAGATGACACGGGCACCGTTGGCAGCGGAGCAGTTGCGAATTTGGGACACCGCGGCGGAGAAGCAAGCAGCGCAGTCAGCTGCGGAGAGGTAGTTCCTGCACTGCACCAAGGCGTAGACAGGATCCGAACCCCTGGCCTGCTGTGCCGTGGCAAAGTGGGTGCTGTTTTTGCTGAGCTGTGTTTTGAGGTCTGAGAAAGTGGCGTTGAGATTGGTATAGAAGTCAGGCAAGTTTGTGGCATTGTATTGGCTGCAGCCCTTGTTTAGTAGATTGATCTGTGGGCTTGCATCAACGCCTCTGATCAGACAACTCCACCACCATATTGATGTAATTGTTATTGGCAATACCATACCCATATATTCTTGCTTCATCTTCAGTGCCTGCGTACCATTAAAGACAAGGGTAGTTGCTTAATTAACAAACATACACATTATATTTGAAGACCGGGAGGTGAGCTTATATATTATATGTTGCGGCCAATGGAGGCAAGACATGTTAAAAGACAACATCACCCACCATGACGCAATGCATTATATTTACATAGTGTCGCCTCCATGTATATATGTATGTATATATTGCTTTTTTTTTTATACCACATTTATTCACTACATGATGCTAACACCTCTCTAATAGAACAAGTGGGTCCCACATGCATTAAAGGAGTCCAGTCTATTAGAGGAGAACGACTTTCATGCAACACTGTACTATACTCGGTCCATTATTCAGAGAGGTTTGGAAAATAAAGGGAGCAAAAATGGTGGGTGGAGATATACATATGATGAGTTTCATGGAAATTTTGATTTTCTTTTTCTTGGGTCTTTGATTGTGAAATGTTGGAGAATTTTAGAGATTCTAAAAGCGGTTGCACAAGTTGCACGGCTTGACTTTTGACTTCGATGTTGTTTGTTTAATAAGAAAATGTCACCAAAAGTGTGGATATAAATCCATGGATTCTAAAATAGGTTGTCGAAGCTTCTTTGAATCATGTTGTCTGATAGTAACATAACTTCTTGTTTAGGGACCCAAAAAAGAAATGGGAAGGCGGAGATCTGGAAAAGAGAACAAAAAAAGGAAGGAGAGGTTGTCGAAGCTTCTTTGAATCATGTTGTCTGATAGTAACATAACTTCTTGTTTAGGGACCCAAAAAAGAAATGGGAAGGCGGAGATCTGGAAAAGAGAACAAAAAAAGGAAGGAGAGGAGGGGAGATGAAGGAGAGAGGGAGAGAGGGAGAGAGAGAGAGAGGGGAACCAGAGAAGAGAGAAAGGGGCAGAACAGGGAGAAAAAGCAAAAAAATAAACAGAAAAAAGAAGCAAAAAGAGTTATTAACAGAGTTAAGTGGTGTTAAGTGGCTTGCCACATGTCACGACACTAGTATATTTATATTCACATAGAACTAGAATAATATTTATACACAGTGGTGGATCCAGGAATTTTCCTTGCAGGGGTCAACATATAAAAGGTAAAAAATATTATAGAAAAAAAAAACAAAAAAAAACGTTAATATTATAATTCTTAATTAATAGAAAAAACCACATTACAATTGTCCACATTAAAAAAATAAAAAAACAACAACAATATTCAATCACACCATTCACTTCTAAAGTAAAGAAATCAAAACTTCAGTTTTTCACAACATGAGACTTTAGTTTGGTCCTCTCGATATCCTCTATTGGGTTTTCAAGCATCGCTTCTTGGAGTTCATCACTTGAGCATCCAAATATCACACACTTCTCTCTTGAACTCCTTGTTTTCTGGCTTTCCACGTCGAGTTACACACCCATTTGTTCTGCTCCATATATTCGATCAGAAGCTTTATATATGGTGACAACAAATTCTTTTAGATATAAGCTTTTTCTTTCTATTTAATATGTTAACTTGTTTTTTAATGAGGGAATATTTTCATTATTATATTTTAATAATGTGCGGTTACTTGCTTAATGAAAAAAAACTTCATTATTTACCAAGGCATTCAGAAGAAATTAATTATGCTTTGGAACTTTTATTATATTATTATTATGTGATGAAAAAACACCCATGCTTATCATGGCCTATTAATAAATAAAAAAACCCATCCTACTTAAGAGAAACCCATGCGCATTTGATATTGATTTTATGCGTTGAACCATGAGCCAGTTTTTCAGACCCCAAAAAAATAAAGCCATGAGCCAGTTTGAGTATAATGGAAATGCCAAAAGGGACTTCTCTTCCACAAACCAACAGAGAAAGAAGCAAACCGGAGTTTGATACAATACCTAAAAGCCTCTCTTTCCCACACGTTGAACATCTTCTACCCGCTGGGCTCCTCGCGCGCACTGGGCAGCAAGCAAGCTTGCTTCCTCTTGGCTATGGCTGCTCCCTCTTTGGGGCATTTCATCAAACACCTTCTGGGCATTTCCAGGGGTCAAGTTCTTGGGTTCCTATGGCAGATTCTGGGCTTGCGGGGGTCAATTGACCCACCTTGCCCCTATGTGGATCCGCCACTGTTTATACAAGTGGTGGGTACTTGGTCTCCAAGTACATTCCTATTTGGTTAGAATTACCTATAATTACACGGAATTACAATATCACAATAAAGGAAAACTAAATCACAGATATTGGAGTTGCTGATTTTGTGCTGATTCGGTGCCATCTTTATTACAAACAAGGACGCAAAATCCTCAATAACAATCCAAAATCATATAACAAAATTGAGATTATAAATTTTGGAATTTAAAGTCCAAGCATGATATGGTAGATCTGGGGATGCTACAATGAGGGGGATGTGAGTGGGGTTTTTGAGTGAGGGGTTCAATCCAACCATCCAACCATCCAATCATTAAAAAAGTTTAAGTTCAAAATTTCCTTTATATTATTGGATAGTGGTATTGAACCCCTCACCCACAACCCCTCATTATAGCATTTCCGTGGTAGATATACATATATAATGTAGATTCCATACAATTTTAACTTCTTACACTTTTTGACACCAACTAAAATGCTAGGGTAAAATTAATTTTGTGTGGGAAGTTAAACATGTTTAACCAAAAAGACAATACAGATAATCTATGGATTTATTTGTTCTATAACTCACTATCTATGTAGTTGATCGTAAATTTAAATGTATTATCTGTTGTTGGTGTTGATGAGCAAGCTTGCCAATTGGTGAATGAACATTTGTGACATAATATAAGAGTCAGAAGTTATGTACTGTAATGTAGAAAACTTGTCTTTCAAATGAGACACGCTGCATGTAGAAGATTGACTAAATTTTAGAACAATACTAAACTTGATTTTCATGATTGTGGTATATTAATTAGACAACGAGAGAAAGAGAAACAACAAGACTCAAACACAACTAACATGCAATACATTTCAACAGTTGATATGTACTATAAGAAATGGAGTACACTTTCAAACTCAGAGAGAATAGAAAGAACTTCAAACTCAAAGATTGATGATGCTTTAACAATAACTTGGAGAGATCCTTGAACTCCTTCGATGTGAAACTGAGACCTGCATTGCATCTCATAGAACTTCAACATGACAAGATCTGAAGCACATTTAAAATTTTAAAAATTTTAAATGACGTATAGCCAAGCGGCTATATTTTTTAAATATATTCGAATATTTTAAACTTATAGCCGGGTGGCTATACTCTTTAAATATATTTCAAAGAAACACGAAGCCTGCACTCACAGAGGACGGAGCTTGCAATCGCGAAGACTATTTTCAATCTCTATGTGATACTGTGGATGGTGGTAAAGACTTCTATTTGCTTGGTTTTTATTTTGAGAGCTATTTAGAGGCTCAGGTAATTATTTCTGTTTACTTGGCAGTCCTAACCCAAAGCATATATATGCATTTTGAATTTGGTGTTGTATAACTTACTATGGTGTGTTGGATTTGTGTTAATGTATGAATTTTGAGTATTTCTTTTGGCTTCCCTTGACAATTTTGCAATAGGATTTTTATTGTTTTTATCAAGCTCAAGTTTAAATTAAGAATAGCTTCTCTAGGTGTTCTTAACTATCAACTATCCTATGAAGGTTCAAGCAAATTGACAAAGGTAAATTTGCATTGCATTTTCCAACTTCTGAAAATTATGACTAGTCAACCTCTGGCTCAGGAGGAATTCCAGCTCATTGTTCAAGCTGGATCCTACCCATATGTTTTTGTCTTATTCTGCAAAATTCCCAACTGTCATTTTACGATTCTAACCTAGGAATTTTGGTGTAAAAGGAAACCAATTATTCTTTTTGACCCGTCACTTTTGTAGGCAAGTTTTGGAAAGTTTCTTTGAAAACTTTTGCTTCTTCCTCAAGAGCCATCTTCATATTTTTCATCTTTGAGTTTTCCAAATCGTTTCTTTTTGAAAACTGCATTTGAAAAATGAAAATCTGCATCTAGCTAATTAAAACACTCTCTCATTTATATCTAGGTCAGATTCAAGATTGATTTCTTCAAGAGTATGGTTTCTTGAAGAAATTGGTCATTCTCCTTTGAATCCAAATTTTGGTTTCGGTTTGAGTTGGAGCTTGCAAGCTAGTGCCATGGGATGAACGAGCTGAAGAAGGAGCTGCCATTGCCATGAAGAATTGAGCTTCAAGCTTTGCTAAGTTGGAGAAGAAGATTGCACAAAGGAGGTATAGCTCATCTTCCTAAATAGATCTAGGTTTTGCTTGAGCTTGCTTGTATTCCTTTGTAAGAATCTTTTTCTACTTAGTGGATTGCCTGTCGGTTGATGAACTCCAGTTTTTCCCAATGGTGGGTTTCTGGGTGAACAAAATCTGTTTTGCATATTGTAAATTTTTCTGGGTTTGTGTTCTTGGTGGTTGACTAGTCATCTATATCTACTGTTTGCTGTTTACTTGATATTGATGACTTCACACACTTTCACCATAGTTGTTGCTAGCACAGGGAATGCCTAGATTGACGGATCCTTCTGAGTGCCTAAGTTGTCACTAGTAATCTTCTAGGGCTGCAGGTACCTTGTGGCATGCTCTGTGTGTTCTCTTGATTGTTGTGTTGTTGTGTCTTGTTTGTTTAGTTAAATTTACCCCTCGTCACCTAAGTACCAATTTCAATTGGTATCAGAGCATCAACTCTTAACATAAATAGAGAGATCCTTTGGGCGCTAATTGGTATTAGGTGTGTAGATATGGAAATTGATCAAATTTCTCTTTGCATTCATGATGAGCTCGCTTTGTTTGTCAATAAATTTAAAAGGGTTGTCAAAGACAAAACCAAAGTCATTAGGAATTGTCAAAATCCTCCTAGTTTGTCTACATGTGTGTCTCAAGACAATGTTCTTAAGGAGAGGAATTTTTTGGACTCTTATATCTTTTGGGAGGACAAAAGTTTGAAGGGTATTGTAAAGTGCTATACATGTGGTGGTGTTGGACACATTGATGTGGAATGTGCAAATAACCACATAAAAAAGTCTAAAGTGAGACAAGAGTCAATTAATGCACGATGGAGTGATAATGATAAGGATGTTTCTCCAAAGTATATCACTTCATCTTATGAAGAGACAAATAATTTTGCCCTTGTTGCTTCTGTTCATAACTCTAGCCTTGTTAGAGTTCATGTAGTTAATGAAGGAAAATATGATTCAGGAAATGAATTAGTGTCTAGAGATGATAGGCAGGATGACCAGTCATATAGGGAACTTTGTGGAAAGTATGATATGCTTTTCAATGAAACATGTAATTTCAAACAACATAATCACATGCTAGAACAAAAGATCAAAGAACTTGATGAATTGAATGAAACTCTCAAAATGGCCAAAAAGAAGTTGAGTGATATCTTGTATGAGAATGAAGTTGACATGTATGAATTGTATCATAAAGTTAGCACTCTTGAAAAAGAAAATTCTGTTTTGATTGAGAAGTTGAATATGCTTGAAAATGACAAATCCTTGTTTCTTCATAGACTAACTTTGTTTGAGTTTGACAAGTCATTAGTTGAGCATGAAAATATAGTCGTGCACGATAATTTTGTGGTTGAAAATTCTATTTTTCAACGCATGTTATTTGAGAAAGACATTGAGTTGCAAAACTTGTTTGAGATAGTAAAATCACTTGAAAACGACACGGTTAAACAATCTGAATCTTTTGATACTTTACAATTTGAAAATATAAGATTGGAACATGAACTTGAGTTGGAAAAAGAAAAGATTCAAGGTTTAACCATTGGTGCTGGAAAGATTGATAAAATGCTCAATTTGCAAAAATTGTTTGGTGATAAGAGAGGTTTAGGATACATAGATGAGTCTTCTACACCTTCATCATTTGAGACAATCTTTGTCAAAGATGTGTCAACTCAAGAAGCTCCAAAATTTGTTCATAGTCTCAACTTGGGTTTCGATTCCATGAGTATTGTTTCTAAGGGAAAGTTGTCTCCTCCACAATCCAAATTTGTGCCTACTTGCCACCATTGTGGTGTGAAAGGACACATTCGACCTAGGTGTCATATCCTTAGGATTGAGTTCTGAGTTTCCAAAGAAAGTGAGTTTAAGACTCATTTGTCATCTTTTAAAGGGTATGCAGCTGTAAAGTCTATGGTTTGTACAAGAGATAAACAGTCTTTACTTGAAAAATTTGGTTTCCAACAACCAAAAAGGTTCATTCCTACGTGCCATCATTGTGGCACATTAGACCAAAGTGTTTTGAGCTTAGGAATTTTGAGCAAAAGCCTTTTGTTCATTTCAAGAAAGTAAATAATGACTCACTTCAAACTCAAGTGAATGATCTTCTTTATAAAGCTGTCAAAATTTCTAAGGTGATCTCTTTGCCTCATAAAGTTTCAAAAGTGATGCAAGTTTGGATCAAGAAGGAAGACCATGTTCTTCCTCATGTTGGTGACTAGTTTCTTTATCTTATGTATCTAGACCGGTCTCTTGTTTGTGTGTGATTCATGGGGTCTAGATATATTGTCATGCATATGCACCTTACTTGTTCTTTTGTTTAATTAGGTTTCATTTTTTTTTTTAACCATTGGGTGATCAACACAATTTCATGTTCTTTTGAACTTGTTCACATTTATCTTGTTGGTCTTGTCTATACCTTTTCTCTTGATGGTAAGGAATACATCCTAGTCATTGTAGATGACTTCTTTGGGTTTACATGGGTTTTATTCTTGAGTGATAAGTTTGAAATTTTTTTATTTCAAAAATTCAAATTTGTGTGTCACTTTCTACATAAAGAAAAGTTGACTAGTCATCTGCCAATAATCAGTGTTCCAACATAACCATGAGACTGAGTTTGGGAAATTTTGTGAGAAAATGGGAAATTCTTTTATGTTGGCAACGACCTTGCTGTTTGGCATTGTGAGAAATATAATTATGATTTTTTTGTCCATAGCAAAGGCTGAGTTCTTTTGGATGAAACATATGTTGGATGACTATGTTTTTCAACAATCATTATTTCCATCTATTTTGGTTTCATAGTTTCACTTTGGATATCATGTTCATTCAAACTTCATGATGTGTGAGATCCTGTAGATGTTTGATTAATTGACTTAAGGTATTTTCTTACATAAGAGATCTTGGTGAAAAATAATGACTTGAAATTTGTGCATATTGAGAAGCAACTAGCTATTTTTTTTAACAACTAGATACTTGAAGGTATTGATTTCCTTCAAAGATCTATTGGGTTGTGCAAAATGGATTAACTTGTGTTTTCAATTTCGTGTGCTTATAATATGAATCTCCATTTTGTTTGTGTTTTAAAAAAAAATGTTGCATGTAAGCATTTGCTTTCTTCTCTAAAATGCACGATTCTTATGAGTGGGAGCCTTTTCATGATGTTGTAGGTGTGAAAGAGTTGTCCCCATTTTTGTCTACAATTTTGAGCTTTTTTGTTGAATATACTTGTGTTGCATGATATGCTTTGAGCTATCTATAAAGTGTCTAAGATCACTTGTAGTTGTCTCTTTACCTTGATCTTTTGATCCATTTGGAAATCAAAATGCAAATAAATTGTTAGAGTAAAAGCCTTGGAAAAGCATTGTCCACAAATATAGAAAAAGCATTTTCGGACAAGCAAGCGTGCTATACTTCATTTTTTTTAAAGGTAAAAGCGCTTGGAAGAGCATTGTACACCAACAAATAGAAAAGCAAAATTGTACAAGTAAGTGTGCTATGCCTTTCTAAAATATTGATAAATGTCAACTTTTGGATCACATTTCTTGGTATGGTTTATGCCTTGATTTCTAGAACTTATATTAGATTTGATGCTTGGAAAGTCTCATGCAACTCTTGGAAATCATTATTGAAGCTCATATTGAATTAGACCTTCTTTTCCCAAACTCCTTACTCTATGCTTCATGAGAGGTTCTAACTTATGTGTCTCATTGATTTTGGGAATTGAGTGCATACATTGCTTTGGCATGTCAATCTTTGTAGTTCAACTATTTCCCATTTGTGCTTTTCCAAATAACCTAAGCACATGTTATGGAGATGCATGTTATTCTATTGCATGACGTTTTTTCTAATTCAAATTCTAGTTGCTTCCATCTCAATATGACTTATTATGCTTAGATATCTCTTTGTAAGCTATGTTTTGGGTCAATGTGTGTCATGCTAGCTTTATGGAAATCATTTCTACCTCACATGACTAATTATCCAATCTAGCATTTTTTTGTGTCTCATTGATGCATTATTGGTTGCATTTTGGTTATGTCATTTGTGTGCTTAAGGGGACTCAACACTTTATGTCATTCGAGCTTCTTCCTTTTGATGTGTTTTGAACTGTTTTGAGTCTTATTGTATGCATTTGTGTGCATACTTTGGTGTTATTGACTACTTGGTAGTCTCTGTGTATCTCTTTGGCTGTGATAGTCCATACTTTGCTTCAATGAAGCTTTTTCATTGACATGTCATGATTGTAGTTTGTCATGGGTTTGGTCACACAATTGAGAAATCTGTGAGTTTGCTTGTCTAAGTAATTTTGGAGTTTGCTTTTTGAGCCCATATGACTAATCATATATACTAGTCATTGGTCACTAGTATTGGCTTGGTCTTAAGGTATGTAGTCTTTCTTGGATTTGACCCATGTTACCACATGTGACCTGGTTGTCTATGGGTCTCTTGTGGTTTCCTTAAGTCACTTTTGAGTAGACTTCTGTGGATGTTGTTGCTTTATGCAACTCAAATGATGATTGTTTTGGCTGCAATCTCATGTTTTTGAATTTATAGGTCAATTGCACTTTGTGATTTTTCCATTAAAGGGAACTTGTCATTTACTTATCCTTGGAACACTTTGTTATGTTGTGAACTACTTCCATCTTGTTAACATTGCTCTCGGTTATTTTCACATCCTTCTTGATGTCTAAGGTTTTGTATAGTGTTTTTACCCTGGAATGTCTTCTTTATTATGTGCACTGCTTGTTCAGAATAATGTGATTTCAGGATGCTCTATGACCAGTCATCTTAATAAGCTGTGTTCCCACATTCAATGATTTAGCCTGACATAATTCTTGAAATCCTTATGAGTCTGCTGTGCTATATGAGTTTTGGATTGTTGGCTAATCTATTTTGTTGGGGGAGTTTCTTTGAGATGCATGTGTTTTGACAACATTCTTGCTGGTTGTTTCTATCATTTTCATACATCAATGTTGCCTTCCTAAGCCTTATCTCGATTGATTTGCTCTCTGTTGTTCTTGGTTTTGTCTATGAGGTTGTTGGTCTTTTGATGCCACCTCAAATTTAGATATGCGTGACTAGTTCATTTCACTAGTCCACTCTCTTCTTCTTGGGCTTTTTGAAAAGCTATGTTGTGTTTTTTTTGGACAACTTAGAGACTTATGTCTTGTGTTCTTTCTCACATGTCCTCAATTTTAAGCAAAAATTTAGAGTTCATCTTGCTTGGTGCTTTCTTCAAATTTGACAATGATTGATGCCTTAAATTTGGAAATCTTAGCGCTCGTCTTGATTTTGCACTATGGTGTGTAAAGAAAAATTCATTGGTTGTCCCTTGTTTTGATAATTATGTTGCTTAAACTCTGTCTTTTTGGGGGAGTTTCTTTATGTGTAATGTGTACACATTGAAATTAAATTCAGCCACTTGATTTTAATTACTTTGGGTATGATTCCTTGCAACTTGTGCTCCAGTTCTTATTCTCTCTAGCCTGATGCACTTTTGTGTTTGTTGGTGTTAATGTATGAATTTTGAGTATTTCTTTTGGCTTCTCTTGACAATTTTGTAATAAGATTTTTATTGTTTTTATCAAGCTCAAGTTTAGATTAAGAATAGCTTCTCTAGGTGTTCTTAACTATCAACTATCCTATGGAGGTTCAAGCAAATTGACAAAGGTAAATTTTGCATTGCATTACATTCCATTTTCCAACTACTGAAGATTATGACTAGTCAACCTCTGCCTCAGGAGGAATTCCAGCTCACTGTTCCAGCTGGATCCTACCCATATGTTTTTGTCTTATTCTGTAAAATTCCCAGCTGTCATTGTACGATTCTAACCTAGGAATTTTGGTGTAAAAGGAAACCAATTATTCATTTGGTAGCCGTCACTTTTGTAGGCAAGATTTGGAAAGTTTCTTTGGAAACTTTTGCTTCTTCCTCAAGAGCCATCTTCATATTTTTCATCTTTGAGTTTTCCAAATTGTTTCTTTTTGAAAACTGCATTTGAAAAATGAAAATCTGCATCTAGCTAATTAAAACACTCTCTCATTTATATCTAGGTCAGATTCAAGATTGATTTCTTCAAGAGTATGGTTTCTTGAAGAAATTGGTCATTCTCCTTTGAATCCAAATTTTGGTTTCGGTTTGAGTTGGAGCTTGCAAGCTAGTGCCATGGGATGAACGAGCTGAAGAAGGAGCTGCCATTGCCATGAAGAACTGAGCTTCAATCTTTGCTAAGTTGGAGAAGAAGATTGCACAAAGGAGGTATAGCTCATCTTCCTAAATAGATCTAGGGTTTTGCTTGAGCTTGCTTGTATTCCTTTGTAGGAATCTTTTTCTACTTAGTGGATTGCCTAGTCGGTTGATGACTCCCATTTTTTCCCAATGGTGGGTTTCTGGGTAAACAAAATCTGTTTTGCATATCTGTAAATTTTTCTGGGTTTGTGTTCTTGGTGGTTGACTAGTCATCTATATCTGTTGTTTGCTGTTTACTTGATATTGATGACTTCACACACTTTCACCATAGTTGTTGCTAGCACATGGGATGCCTAGATTGACGGGTCCTTCTGAGTGCCTAAGTTGTCACTAGTAATCTTCTAGGGCTGCAGGTACCTTGTGGCATGCTCTGTGTGTTTCTCTTGATTGTTGTGTTGTTGTGTCTTGTTTGTTTAGTTAAATTTACCCCTCGTCACCTAAGTGCCAATTTCAGTTGGCTATTTATGGAGAGTTTGATGGGTTAGTACGTCAAAGGTTAATTCCTTCATGTTATATTATACTCACGAGGAGTATGTTTTCTAAAGGGGCGCTTTGGTTTAGGGGGAGTTTCTTTTTGTGTAATGTTCACACATTGAATTCAATTCCATTCACATGATTCTCATTGCTTTGGCTATAATTCTTTGCATCTTGTGCTACATTTCATATTTTCTTTAGCCTAATGCACTTTTGTGATTGTTGACCTTAGGGGGGAAGTAGATTTCTTATTTATAAATGAAAGGTCATATGAATTGTAACTTGCATCCTCTGGTCTCTTATCTCTTGTCTCGCCTATTCCGCTTCTATCGCATTTAGGGGGAGCATTTTTGGACTGTTTGGGTGGTATAATTTGTAATCACATTGTGGGGATCTTTTTTATTTTGGGTAGTCTGTGCACTTGGATAGGAGGAGTTGTTTTGTACTGTTTTGAAGAAGTGTTATTTGCTGTGTAATCATCATGTGTTATGTGCTTGTAACTTTGTTCAAATCAGATTATGTACTTTGTGTTTAATCCCACTATGTGCTGATTCTGCATATTTGCCTTTTTGCACTTTCCTTATCAACAAGGGGGAGAACACTCTCAACCCCCTTATTGCATATATTGCATATTGCTTAAAATTAAAATTTCTGTGATATAATATGCTTGTCTTGTGCTTGGGAGTTTGGTTGCTGTTTTGTAGGTACTTCATTTCATCATCTCCTTAGGTTTGGTTTTGGGTTGAGTGTTTTTAGAGAGTGTGTTGTCAAGGAAAGCCAAAAAGGGGGAGATTGTTAATGTATGAATTTTGAGTATTTCTTTTGGCTTCCCTTGACAATTTTGCAATAGGATTTTTATTGTTTTTATCAAGCTCAAGTTTAGATTAAGAATAGCTTCTCTAAGTGTTCTTAACTATCAACTATCCTATGAAGGTTCAAGCAAATTGACAAAGGTAAATTTAAATTGCATTACATTGCATTTTCCAACTTCTGAAAATTATGACTAGTCAACCTCTGCCCTGAGGAGGAATTCCAGCTCACTGTTCCAGCTGGATCCTACCCATATGTTTTTGTCTTATTCTGCAAAATTCTCAGCTGTCATTGTACGATTCTAACCTAGGAATTTTGGTGTAAAAGGAAACCAATTATTCTTTTTGAGCCGTCACTTTTGTAGGCAAGTTTTGGAAAGTTTCTTTGAAAACTTTTGCTTCTTCCTCAAGAGCCATCTTCAAATTTTTCATCTTTGAGTTTTCCAAATCGTTTCTTTTTGAAAACTGCATTTGAAAAATGAAAATCTGCATCTAGCTAATTAAAACACTCTCTCATTTATATCTAGGTCAGATTCAAGATTGATTTCTTCAAGAGTATGGTTTCTTGAAAAAATTGGTCATTCTCCTTTGAACCCAAATTTTGGTTTCAGTTTCAGTTGGAGCTTGCAAGCTAGTGCCATGGGATGAACGAGCTGAAGAAGGAGCTGTCATTGCCATGAAGAACTGAGCTTCAAGCTTTGCTAAGTTGGAGAAGAAGATTGCACAAAGGAGGTATAGCTCATCTTCCTAAATAGATCTAGGTTTTGCTTGAGCTTGCTTGTATTCCTTTATAAGAATCTTTTTCTACTTAGTGGATTGCCTGTTCGGTTGATGAACTCCATTTTTTCCCAATGGTGGGTTTCTGGGTGAACAAAATCTGTTTTGCTTATTGTAAATTTTTCTGGGTTTGTGTTCTTGGTGGTTGACTAGTCATCTATATCTACTGTTTGCTGTTTACTTGATATTGATGACTTCACACACTTTCACCATAGTTGTTGCTAGCACATGGGATGCCTAGATTGACGGATCCTTTTGAGTGCCTAAGTTGTCACTAGTAATCTTCTAGGGCTGCAGGTACCTTGTGGCATGCTCTGTGTGTTCTCTTGATTGTTGTGTTGTTGTGTCTTGTTTGTTTAGTTAAATTTACCCCTCGTTACCTAAGTACCAATTTCAATTTGAATCTATATGACCATAGGCTGCTACTGATAAAGCATTTGTGGATCCAAATAAGTGGACTCAGATGAGCATCCTTAGCACAGCCAGGTCGGGGAGATTTAGCAACGCAGAACAATCCGAGACTACATGGAGAAGACTTGGGGAATCGAACCGTGCAGACTCCCTTCTTGATGGCTAGGTCAACCTCACCCTCACCCTCATCCACACCCCAATAGCAACATTTTACATATTTGAATGGAAGGTATCAGAAAGAATTTAAATTCTCATTCCCCAATATTGCTTGTATAAAAAAAAATAATAATTGAAGAAATAGTTGTAGACCAATGGGCTAAAGTGGTGTTTTAGCCCTCAACCCTAAAATGATATGACAAAACTGTATATTTAAACCGTATAGCCGTAGGGCTGTACTTTCTAAATACATTCGAACATTTTAAAAGTATTGCCGTTCGGCTATACTCTTTAAATACTAATAGTCGAATATTTTAAAGGACGAAGCGTGCACCTCTCAAAGGACGGACCAAGTCAAAGCCATTTCTGCTTCTCCATCAACTCAAGCTTCGATTTCTTCGGTTTCGGAAGCTTCATCCTCTGGGTTTGGCACCGAAAAAAGACCCAACCCGCCTAGGAGGCCCGCCCAGCCGCCTAGCGCCCGCCTAGCTCCCGCCTAGCCGCCTAGCCATCCGCCTATGGCGATTTTTGAATCCCTGAATCACTGAAAGCCTGAAACCCGAAATTAAAAAAATTTAGCTGTAAATTTGAGCATGTCATAATTGGATTAATTGGCTATATTTTAGGGGAAGAAATGCACTGGATACCCAGGGTTTAAGGCTCGTGTGGTTTTATCGAGGGGGACGTTTGTGGAAGCGGATCCAATAGATATTTGTGTCACTGATGGAAGTCTGGTTACCGCAACAGCGTGGCGTGGCCAACCAGAGCTTATATCTCAGTCTGATGACATTGCTTGATATTCGAGTATCATTCTAGGCACCCTTTACCAGGTCAGCTGCTTCCAAGTAATAAGATGCCTTCACCATCTATACTTATTTCAAAAGAGAAGGCTCAGGAGGATGCAAATGATCCCACCATAATAAGATGCCTTCACCATCTCCTTGTGTTGATGGATAAAGTGTTTTCACTCAAGCCAACCAAACTCATTCTCAACTCTTAAGATAGTTTCTTCTCCACTTCAATTTTATGAACCATTCATGTAAATATCAGCAATTATGCAGTATTATTGAATACTAAAGATTTAAAGTACATCAAATGTTTGGCTCTGGGGCATACAACTAGCATTTGTGCTTTACAATGAAAATCAAGAGGAATTCAAAGGAAACTAAACATCCAAAGGAAACTCCCAAATTTTTTGTACAATAAGAGTTACTGGTTTAATTAGCACTTAGCGGCCTGAAACTTGAGAAACCGATACGGTGGCGTTGGATGTGGAGGAAGCAGGAGAGGTTGATGTGTCTCCCTTCACTCTCTTATCAGAATCAACAAAAACAGGCCTAGTGAGCGCCCTATTCTCCAAGGAGCTAGTGCTTTTAAGTAGAACTATAACTTCAGACATTGTAGGCCTTTGAGCAGCTGATGGTTGAGTGCACATCAGAGCAATTTCTATATTCTTCTTTACATCTTCTGGTTTGTATTCATTTGGATCCAGATTTGGATCCACCAGTTTCACGTGCTTGCCATTCTCATAAGTTTCCATGCCTAATCATTAATGTGAAAAAGAAATAAAATAAAATAAAACATGTTACAATTCTAAAGTAATTAAGAAGAATAGAAATCTCAGAAGAAGAATTATATATTCAGTTTGGAAGTTACCTTTTCAAGTAGAAATTCACCCATAGCATCAGATTTGATTTCACTGCTCTTTTGGACACTAACGATTTCAAGGACAACCACACCATAACTATATGTATCCACCTTTTCTGACAATTGGCCATGAATTGCATATTCAGGTGCTGTGTATCCCCTGCGATGTCACACAAGATCAAATTAGTGCAGTCGCCCAGTGTACCGGCCATGTATATAGTAGATTCATATCACTTTTTGTGTGCGGATAGAACTGTAAGTAGGTCAAAACAAAAGACCAGGATAAATATCGTAGAAGAGTAATGATCGTATAGATCTCCATTAGGGGTTGATGCCTGTGGGAAGTGAAGTACTTTAACTTACAATGTGTGGAATTTTCAATGAATGTTTGTATATTCTATCATGAGTTCATTACAGATATTCAGCAATATATAAGGAGGTTGACTCCTTCATTTACGCCACAACTTGTGGCTTAGGGAATACAAAAAAACAACTCCTTGAATTAAGGAGTAGACAACACAATATCAATACCCCACCTGTCCCCTTATTGTCCACTAGACAACCACTGGACAGCATCCAACAGCTTCCAATACTCCCCCTCAAGCTGGATCCAGAAGGTTTATGGATCCAAGCTTGGACAGAAGTCGTTGAAATTGATGAGAAGCCAAGGGCTTGGTGAAGATGTCGGCCAGTTGGTCAAAGCTTCTTGTATAATGTGTCTGAATCACTTGCGACTGAACTTGTTCCCGAACGTAATGACAGTCAACTTCAATGTGCTTTGTCCTCTCGTGAAACACGGGGTTTGATGCTATATGCATGGCTGCCTGATTGTCACAAAACAAGGACATAGGAAGAGTTGTAGGAACACCTAAATCACACAGGAAGACCCTTGAGCCATATCAATTCACACGCAGTTGAAGCCATTGCACGATACTCAGCTTCGGCACTTGATCTGCGATAACAGTTTGCTTCTTACTCTTCCATGTGACCAAGTTTCCACCTACAAATGTACAGGAGCCAGTGGTGGACTTACGATCGATTGCGTTCCCTGCCAATCAGCATCGCAATACCCCATGATTTGTGTGTTGTCATTCTTCTTCATGATGATACCACGACCTACTGATCCTTTTAAATAGCGTAAGATCCTTTTAACAAGGGTCAAATGCTCAAGTGTCGGAGAGTGCATGAATTGGCTCACAATACTTACAGAATATGTGATGTCAGGTCTGGTGATCGTTAGGTATATCAACTTGCCAACCAGCCGCCCATAATAGCTGATAGCAGTGAGTGGTGTGCCCTCCAAACTAGGTTTGAGCTTACTGTCAAGGGGGGTAATGGCCGGTTTAGCATCGCTCATGTTAGCTTCCTTGAGCAAATGCAGGACGTATTTCCTTTGGTTAAGAAATAGTCCCCTGTGCGAGGTTGCCATTTCTATACCAAGAAAGTACTTCAATATCCCAAGGTCTTTAATTGCAAACCTTTGTCTAGAGAGACTGTTTGAGGTTGAAGATCGTCGAGCATTATCACCTGGAATTATCAGATCATCTACATAGATCAGTACAACCAATTTGCCCACAGCTCCTGTGCGAACAAAAAGTGAGGAATCGGCATTGCTGCTTTTGAAACCAACACTAGTGAGAACTGAAGCTTAGCTTGGCATACCAAGCTCGTGGGGACTGTTTCAAGCCATAAATGGATTTGTGCAATTTGCACACTAAATCCGGTTCATTGCTTTGAGGATGCCCAGGTGGCAATTTCATATAGACTTCTTCTTTGAGATCACCATGCAAGAATGCATTCTTCACATCCATTTGGTACATGGACCACCCTTTGTTTACAGCCACGGACAGTAGAACTCTCACTGTGTTCATTTTGGCAACCGGTGCAAAAGTTTCTTTGTAATCCACATCGAATGTTTGAGTGAATCCTCGAGCCACCAATCTTGTTTTATGCCTCTCAATTGATCCATCTGACTTGAATTTGAGTTTATAAATCCATTTGCAACCCACAACTTTCTTGCCTTTTGGAAGTTTGGTGATGCTCCACGTGTTGTGTTGATCTAGAGCTTTAAGTTCTTCTTGCATGGCTTTCTTCCATATTTCTTGGCTGTTGGCCTCATGGAAATTATGAGGCTCACTGTAACTTGATATGGTGCTGAGGAATGCAGCATGGGCTGGTGTCACTCTCTTGTACGACACACAATTGGAGATGGGATGTGTGGGTTTGTAGATGACAAAGTCCTGAAGTCTTGTGGGAGGTTGCCTAACACGCATTGGATTGCGTTGTGGGACAGGAGGAGTTGCCTCACACTCGTTCACATCTTGTATCATATTGTGAGGATTATCTTGTTCCTCATTTTGAGGTGAAATATCATTGTCTCCAGCCACATTATGTGAGATAGAATTTCTGAAATCAACACCATCTCCATCCGTATTTGATGGATAAAATCCTTCAATTGTGTCAATAATTGGTAAAGGAACTTGATCAAATGGACTCTCCCTCTGAAACTCAGCTCCTGATTTCTCCTTAAAGAAAGCTTCTGTTTCAACAAAGTGAACATCACGAGAAATAACCATTTTCCTTGCTTTAGGATCATAACATTTATATCCTTTTTGTGTTGAAGAATATCCAAGGAAAACACTTCTTGCAGCTCGAGGATCAAATTTATCTCGTTGAGTAGCTTGAACGTGAACAAAACATAAGCACCCAAACACTCGTAGATGAGAAAAATCAATTTTTCGATTCTTGAGAATTTCAAGTGGTGACTTGGAGCCAAGGATACGGCTGGGAAGTCTATTTATCAAGTATGCAGCAGTAAGAACTGCTTGTGACCAGAACCTTTTTGGAACATTCATTTGAAACATGAGAGACCTGGTTTTCTCAAGAAGATCACGATTTTTCCTCTCAGCTACTCCGTTTTGTTGAGGAGTACCGACACAACTCGTCTCATGAATGATGCCTTCACCAGTCAAGAATTCTGACATAGAACTTGTCATAAACTCTGTACCATTGTCAGATCGCAATACCTTAATTTGAGAATTGAATTGATTCACAATCAGTTTATGAAAATCTTTAAAGCATGAAACAACTTCCTTTTTTGATTTCAACAAGTATAACCATGTGGCTCTGGAAAAATCATCAACAAATGTGACAAAATACTTATAACCATCATGTGATTCTACAGGAGCAGGACCCCATAAGTCAGAGTGGATAAGCTCAAATGGTTTATCAACTTTAGACAACGAAGAAGCAAAAGGCTTACGAGTTTGTTTAGAAAACTGACAAACTTCACAGACATTTGAGTCCACAACAAAAGAAGGAAACAAGCATGACAACACCTGATTGGAAGGATGCCCCAGACGTTGATGCCACAACAAACTATTTTGGGGGGAGTTGGCTTGAAAAGCTCTTGAATTATCTAGAGATTGATGCAAGAGATATAGGCCATTGGAATAAACTCCCTCACCAATCGTCTTCTTGGTGATTCGGTCCTGAAAAATCACAGAATGAGGAGAGAAAATTGCATCACAGTTTAAGGAATTAGTTAACTTCCCTACTGATAACAGTTGAACAGGGAAAGAGGGAACATAAAGAGCAGTAGATTTAACTTCTGAGTTGAAGAAATTGATTTCCCCATGTCCAAGGACAGGTACAGAAGTTCCATTTGCCACCGAAACTGATTGACTTTTTTCTGGGATTTGAAGATTAAATAGACAATTTTTATTGTTTGTCATGTGGTCTGTTGCTCCAGTATCCACAACCCAAATACTCGATAAGCAATTATGAGATAAGGCAGATAGAAAAGCTTGGAAGATATGTGATGCAAGTGCTGCATTTTCCAATTTACCAAACTGTTGAAGCAATTTAGTAAGCTCACAAAACAGGGTAGGAGAATTTAAAGAACCATGATTTGCATAAGTCTCATTAGAGGTGACTTGACTGGAATTAGAACCTGGTGCAGACGTTTCCTTGATATGTCGACGTTGTCCACAGTCACAGGTAGCAGAACTTTTCTTTCCTCTGAAACTCATTTTTGTTCTCCTATTGTCAACAAAAAAAAATTGAGATCTTTCAGAAGCTTTGATCAGTAAGACTCTGCTCTGATACCACGTGGAATTTTCAATGAATGTTTGTATATTCTATCATGAGTTCATTACAGATGTTCAGCAATATATAAGGAGGTTGACTCCTTGATTTACGCCACAACTTGTGGCTTAGGGAATACAAAAAAACAACTCCTTGAATTAAGGAGTAGACAACACAATATCAATACCCCACCTGTCCCCTTATTGTCCACTAGACAACCACTGGACAGCATCCAACAGCTTCCAATACAATGTTCCAGCAAATCTGGTACTAAGATGAGTCTGATCATCTGGTAGAAGCCTTGCCAGCCCAAAATCTGCAATTTTTGGCTGGAAACTATCATCCAAAAGAATATTGCTGGTTTTTATATCTCTATGTATGATGCATACATGAAACTCCTCATGTAAATAGGCAAGTCCCCGAGCTGTACCCAGGATTATGTCATTTAACTGTTTCCAGTTGAGAGAGCCTCTTTTTGGACCTATTTCCCATGGAAGAAGAAGAAAAAAAAACAGATCTTTAAATGAACAAATAAAACAATAAAATGTATATGTAAGCATGCATTTAGAGGTAGCTGAGCAAAAAGAAGCCTAAAATTACCAAATATGAATCTGTCGAGGCTGTTGTTTGCCATGTATTCATATATGAGAAGTAACTCTGGTCCTTTGCTACAACATCCAAGAAGACGAATGAGATTCCGGTGATGAACGTTACTTATCAGCTTCACTTCGTTTACAAAATTCGCCTTTGCCCTGTCGGATTGGAGAATTGCTAGTTTTTTAACTGCAACTATTTTTCCATTGTTTAGAGTACCCTGTCCAATCATGTAGTTGTAAATGAACATTAGGGATTATATATTGAGCAATACAATGAAATATGCCCGTGGATAATCAAAAGCTTGACAATGCAACTTTCCCATTTTTTTTTCAAAACTTTATGCATGTCAGAAAAGAGTACACCATATTCGACCGTACTGAACTGAACTAAATTATTTTAGAGCTTTTTAGCATATAATTTACCTTGTAGACATCCCCGAATCCTCCTTCTCCAAGTTTGTTTTCTTCACTGAAGTTTTTTGTTGCCGACTTCAAATCTTTATATTTGTAATTCATTGGTCCTTGCAACTCGGTTGCACCCAATATATCACCTAAAAATGAGTAAATTTAAACAACTGAAGACACGTACGAGCAATTTTTTAATGTTGATATATATATATGTAAACATGGTTAGAGCATGAGCTAATTGAATAATAGTTATATATATATATATGCAAGAGGAAATGCAACTTCGAATTCTGTGGTTGTGGCAGAAGAATACCTCTACGAGTAGCCTCGGGCTTTCTTGAAAGTTTAAAATAGAGTAAAACTCCAACAATGAGAATAAGAAGACCTACACCTCCAACTACAACTCCAATAATGATGGCTTTCTTCCTTGAATTGGCTCCTGCGAGATAAAATATGAAAAACATTATGCTTTCGGGTAATTCCAAATTAAAGACAAAGTACTTTACTAGTACGCATAGAATTGTTAGGAACATCAAATCTGTTCACTAAATGATGTAGTAGGTAACAATATTTCATGTATCCAAATTCGGATTCACGTAAAGCCTAGCTAGCTTATATATTTCTAAAAAGTTTACATGTAAGATGACACATCATTTAGTGAACAAATTTAATGACTATATGATAAAAGTTTATTCTTACCCGTTTTTAAGAAGGATGCTATGTTTGTAGTCTGGTTGTCAGGGAAGAAAGAATTCCTAGAGTACCTCAAGAAGCACCCAACATCAACGGCCGTGCCATCCGTATCAAGCAGCAGGCAGCTTTGAAGGTTGTCGTTTGCCACCTTCAAGCAATCTTGGCAACCAGTCTTGCTGATTGTCTCAGCACATTGTGCCACACCATAGACTGTTTCATTTCCACTACCACTACCAACCACTTCATTCTTAGTTGCTGCAAAGAAACCGTTGATCTTGGGTGTTGCAAGTTGGAGATCCATTAGCAATTTTCTAGCAGCTGCACTAAATGCAGTAGATTGTGATGCATTTTTATTGCCACAAACCCCTACACTACCAGGAAGGGTAGGCTGGTTAAAGAAACCAGAGCTCTCGTACCTAAACCAAACCAGACAACAGTTAACAACAACGTGACTTGCAACATGGTATGTGTGGTCGACACATGGAATATTAAAAAAAAAAAATCTTGGCCATGAGACTTTTGTTTATTTTCTTGTAACTGCCAAATTCTTCTTATTGGATTATCGTTTAAAAAATAAAAAATAAAAGTGTCTATAAGTTGGTCGACACACCACATCGTTTTCTATTGTTAGCGTTTTCTATGTGTCTATAGGTTAGGGCTCGTCAATGGGCCGGGCCGGGCTAGCCCGGCTTAAATTTAATGGGCTTGAGTCGGGTCGGGCCGGGCTTTAAAGAGAAGAGAGAAAATAGCGGGCCGGGACGGGCCGGATTTTTTTAGAAAATTCAAAGCCCAAGCCCGACCCATGGACCGGGCTAAGCCCAACGGGCCGGGCCAAAACTGGCCTACTTCAATCGAAAAAAATCTTAGTCCAAATTTGAGATTAAACTCACTTAATTCCAATATTTTCACATCAAACCAAATTCATAAAACACCTAATAAAGTCACACAACTTAATCAGATTTTCTACAAAAATAATAAAACCAAGTATTATTTTTGAGGTTATTACATAATTAGACCGTAATACGTTTTAAGAAATAATTTAAAAAAATAATAAGTACAAAAAAAATATTTTTTAAAGGATGGTATGAATAAATATGCAAATGTTTGGTGATGTGTTCAAGAAAAGCATGATTATATTTGGTGATACGATTATGTTTCGTGATATGATTATATTTGGTGATATGATATGTTGTTCATCTTATTTATATATATATAATTGTTGTATTAATAATTGACACAAATTAAATTAATGTGCTAATCATCCAATTATAAACTAGGAATGAGTAAAGAAAAGTAAATGAAATGAAACAAATTATATATGTGATTTAAGTGATATAATCCTAATCCTAAACTCTTATTTATACATAATTATATATGTATGCGGCCTAACGGCCGGGCTTTTATGGACGGGCCGGGTCGGCTTACAAGCACAGTTAGCTTTCCTCAAGGATCAAGCATATGCTGGAGCAAACCCTAATGATCAGAGTGCACACAACTTACAGGCCTATATGGAGGAATGTGACCTGATTAATGAAATTCCAGAGTGCTCTGACTCCCGAGGACCTTGTGACAAGCCTCACATTAATGAGAGCCAATGCTCACATTAATGAAATTCCAGAGTGCTCTAATGCTCAATCAAGCTGGAGGAAATGTTAGTTTCAAGTGTCATTATTGTCAAAGGATGTGGGATTAGGTGTTTGTGCATAATAATCTTCGTCTTCTATCAAGAAAGATGTTGGTTTATACTATGAACTTGGAGATGGATTTGATACTATGAACTTTAATTATTATGGTGTATTAATTATTATGGTGTATAATTATTATGGATTTGATACTAGATATTTGTCTCTTTTTTTTCATAAATATGAGGCCTATTTTGATGTGTGTTTATATTTCCTCTTTTTTTCATAGTTCTCTATTTATATTTGTCTATATGTTTATGTCTCAATTTTTTTTCTTTGTTCATAACTTCATAGTTCTCTTTTTTTCTCATAAATATAAAGATATAGTTCTCTTTATTTATACATAATTATATATATATGCGGGCCTAACGCGGGGCTTTTGCGGGCGGGGTCGGGCTGGGCTTTCATGGGCTTAATCGGGCGGGGCCTATGGGCCGGGCCGGGCTTCAAACACCCAAGCCCAACCCAAGCCCGAGCGGGCCGGGCCCTCTCAAAGCCCGTAACGGGCTGGACCGGGCTTTTTTTCCATGGGCCGGGCGGGCCCCGTAGGCCCATGAACCCCGCGGGCCAAATGATGAGGCCTACTATAGGTTGCCGTATCTTAATTTGTTGATCAATTTTCATCGACAATAATCATCAACGGGAAATTTGACTAAGCTATCGAAATTATTTCTTCAGCAATATTATTTACTTTTAAAGAATTACTAAGCACTAGTTTGTGAGTGATTCTGGATAAGCCAAAAATCACTTCTCCATATAATTGAAGGAAGTTGAGGCTCCACCCCAAAACCAATTGGCAATGGGGGAGTAACTCAATTCCTTATAAAACCAGGACAGGTCCCTTAACATTTCAATATGGGACAAACACTCTCAACAATAATCACTTTAAGTGATTTTAGTAATTTTATGGAGAAGCACATGTAAGATGAAGCGCGTGGGCGATGCCTTTCCCATTTATGTTTTGTATTGCTCCGTCTACATTAATACCCTTAGGCAGTGTGGTCAGTTTTTCTATTGTTTTTTATCTCATTTTAAATATATTCATTTTTGGTAAAGTTTGTGTCACCATAGTTTAGGGTCTGACTTTATAACAGTTGGGTTAAACAAGTAATACAAGCAGCAATTATTTTCCCAATTCTCTTACATAAAGTAGTTTCTACGATAATTTCATAGAACCCACAATCATGCGAGAATGTTAGAAGAACTCTTCATGTCTTCATTATTTTAGTTAACGAACATGCCATGATTAAACTTAGTATTCATTTAATGAAGTCGTGATTAAACTTGTTTTTGGTCAACGATCACCATGGTCCATATCTGTTTACTGGAAACCCGATTAGGCCAATCCCACTAATATCTTATCTAGTTCTATTGGTGTGTTGTGTACATTAAAATTGTGGCTGGCAGCAACTTGGAATAAGGTAGGATGCCACGACAACGACCCTAGAAAGCATTCATATGTTCTCGAGGATTTCTCTAATAAACTCATTGACGTAATATACAAAAGTCTTTATAGAGTCTATTTGGAGAAAAACTCAAAATTAGCCACTTGTTATTTTTTAATTGGTTCTTATAAAATTTTTAACACACTAAGAACCAATTAGAAAGCTATATATATGAATTTTTGTATAATATGTCATGCTAAAATGAGTTTTTGAATAAATATCTCTGTCTTGTTTTGGTACTAAGCAAACTAATCATATTTAGTATTTTATGGTGGGAATGAACATAAGTAAATTTGACTTCTTCTAATTCTATATACTTTCTGAATTCGATGAATCTTATACTGTGACACCGACTGCCAATTAGGGTGATGAGCTATATTCTTTTGGTACTAAGCAAATAAGATACTGATATATACACTCATATATTAATTGGTGAGCAATTATTTACTTTAATCAAGTACGTAAATGGGAACTTGAATTTGAAACAGCTTCAATTATTAGAATGAGAAATAGTAAGACCTGATAGATATTAATGCATTTGTGTTTTGTTTCCAGCAAGTAGGGGTATCTAGTTGTCATTTAGTTTAGAAAACAAATAAATATACAAAACCAAATCATGGAAGAGTAGTGGAGCAACAACAGGGACCAGGGTGTACCTGAGGAAGCAACCGTCGTAGATGACACGGGCACCATTGGCAGCAGAGCAGTTGCGAATTTGGGATGCTGCGGTGGCAAAGCAAGCAGCGCAGTCAGCTGTGGAGAGGTAGTTCCTGCACTGCACCATTGCGT
Organism: Prunus fruticosa; assembly: GCA_018703695.1. Taxonomy (NCBI): domain Eukaryota; kingdom Viridiplantae; phylum Streptophyta; class Magnoliopsida; order Rosales; family Rosaceae; genus Prunus; species Prunus fruticosa. The sequence goes on along the minus strand of CM031919.1, from coordinate 7,205,901 downwards.
AGACAGGAGCCGAACCCTGGCCTGCTGTGCCGTGGCAAAGTGGTGTAAGGTTTTCATTCTAAAGCAAACACTGAGATGGTCTTCTAATCATATACGGTTAACTAGTTCTATGTCAATTAGGAGTACATATATGATCAGACTTTTAGACTAAGTATAAGTGATTATTTTAGTTCAATACTAAGTGCTAAAGGTTTCCTAATTACATGTGGATTGGAACGGCTAAATCATGATGGCTTAAGGAGAGCTTAAGAAGTCTTTGATGAGGAGGATTCTTAAGCTCAGCCTATAAAAGGAAGTCCCTGTGCTATCGGCTAATACTCAATAAAATACTCACCCCATCAAGAGAGAGTTAAGGAGCCGAGTAGCAGAGAAGATTTCCTGGTTGAGTAATTCTGCGAACACCTGCTGGGCATCTGCCGAACACCAGTCGCAAGCCTGTCCAACAACTGACAAACAAAACCAGAAGCAGATCAACCATCAGCAAACACATCATGTCTGATCAAGGTGTGTGTGTGTTTGGTTCATATAATCTAATAAAGAATTACATGTGGTATCAGAGCTATAGGTTATATGTTCTTAACCTAATCACAAATAAAACACAGAATTAAAATATGGTTTTTATGCAAGCATGACATAGTTTAAAGAAAACACTGGTCATTATAGCATGTATATTTCGAATATCACACTTTGCATATCTTATTTGTTAAGGTATGAGATAAGCATAAAGTTTTCTGCTTAAATCATGCTTGAAAGACTGATGGTCAATGTTTGGAGAGGATCTTGGATCAATTGAGTGAGCCACAGCAACTCAATTGGTACAGGAGAATTTTCATTCAAAGTTTTGATCAAAATTGCATTACACTCAAACTCTCATGTACAATTCTCTGTCCACAGACGTGAATCGTGCATAGGAGGATGGATGTAATGGAACAGTTTAGAAAACAGGTTGTGTGAGCAAACAAGGAACACTCTTCTGTCTACAGATGTGGAGTTGTTTCTCGTTTCAAGATTGCTCATACAAGATCTGTTTTTCTAAGTACTTTGGAACATGTTTGACTTGTAACCTACAGGTGCAAGACAATAATGTTTAGTTAAAGATTCTGGGGATATTTATATTTATATTTTCTTTAAATTACAGTGAGTGCTTCAAGTTACAACTCCATCGAAATCTTGACTGGATCAAACTATCTAAAGTGGAAAGAAGAACTGGAAATTTCATTAGGATTGATGGACTATGATATAGCTCTAAAGTGGGATGTAATCAAGGAACCTGCTGCAGATGCAACTGCAGATGTCAAAAGAAAATATGAAAGATGGGAAAAAGCCAACAGGATGGCTACACTGATTATGCTGAAAACCATGACACCTTCTTTAAGAGGTAGCATTCCAAGATCAGAAAGTGCTAAGGATTATCTTGCTGCCATTGGTCAGAAATTTAAAGAATCTGAGAAAGGAGAGAAAGGTGCTTTGCTGAACAAATTGACTGAGATGAAGTATGATGGGCGAGGTTGTGTAAGAGCTCACATAATGAATATGGCAGACATTGCACACAAGCTAAAGGGACTAAACATGACTATAGGTGACGATATGATGGTGCATTTTGCTTTAAATTCATTGCCAAAGGAATTCAAAACTCTCAAGAGTTCTTATGTGGCTAAAAGGAAAGCTGGACACTAGATGATCTCATAACAATAAGTGTTCAAGAAGAGAACAATATAATCATGGAAAGGGGTCAGAAAGCTGTAAACATGGTGCAGGATTATCGTGGCAAGCAAAACAAAGATAAAAAGGCAAGTTTTGGAGAAAAGAAAGACAAAGATGGTACCAATGCAAAAGAGGGAAAACGAAATCTGGACTAAAGTGCTTTTTCTGTAGAAAGTTTGGACATATGAAGAGGGACTGCAAGAGGTACAAGAGGTGGTTAGAGAAACAGAAAACCAAAGGCAAGAATGAAGGTAAGGATGAAAATATTTTGGTCTGTTTTGAATCAAATGTGATTGAAGTTTCAACTGACACTTGGTGGTTAGATAGTGGTGCTTCAATACATGTTGCTAATTCTTTGCAGGGGTTCATAACCAAGAGACCGCCAAACAAGGATGAGGTGAAGGTGTTCGTAGGCAATGGAGTCAAAGTTCAAGTGGAGTTCATTGGAGCAGTTAGGATTCAACTAGATTCTGGTTTTGTTTTAGATTTGGTAGATGTAGTCTATGTTCCTTCTATGACAAGGAACCTTATTTCAGTTGCTAGACTTGTTAAATCAAAACTTACTTTAAGTTTTGATGAATTTGGATTTTCAATTTTCAATAATAAAGAAGTAGTTGGGAATGGTTTTCTTGTTGGAAATATGTTTCAATTGAACTGCAAAACATCTCAAGTGGTTATGAATGTTGCAAACACGAAACAAAAGAATCCCATATCATCTAAACTTTGGCATAAAAGGCTTGGCCATATTTCAAGAGAAAGAATGAACTCCCTGTGTAAAGAATCAGTGCTGCCACCAATTGACTTTAATGACATGGATGAAAACTGTGTTGAATGCATAAAAGGAAAATTAACAAACTTGAGAAAGAAAGGAGCAATAAGAAGTGAAAATCTGCTGGAACTAATTCACACAGACATCTGTGGTCCTTTTCCAAATCCAACACATGAAGGTTATAAATACTTCATAACTTTTACAGAAGATTACTCAAGGTTTGGACATGTCTACTTAATAAAAGAGAAATCTGAAGCACTAGACATATTCAAAATTTATAAAACAGAAGTAGAAAGACAATTGGAACTGAAAATCAAAGTGGTACGGTCAAGAGAGGGGTGGAGAGTATTATGGCAGATTTGATGAGGCTGGAAGGAATCCAGGACCTTTTGCAAAATATCTGCAAGAAGAAGGAATAATTGCTCAATATACAAATCCTGGAACACCTCAGCAGAATGGAGTTTCTGAGAGAAGGAATAGGACTCTAAAAGACATGGTTAGAAGTATGATGAGTGGTACTAATCTTCCTATTTTTCTATGGGGAGAAGCCTTGAAGACTGCAAACTATATTTTGAACCGAGTTCCAACAAAGAGTGTTAACAAAATTCCTTTTGAAATATGGAACAAAAGAAGCCTAGCTTAAACCACTTAAAGGTTTGGGGTTGCAAAGCAGAGGCAAAACTCTACAATCCTATGGAAAAGAAGCTAGATTCTAGAACTGTAAGTTGCTATTTCGTAGGCTACCCTGAAGGCACAAAAGGGTATAGGTTCTATTCCCAAAACACACTACAAGATTTGTTGAAACTCAAAGGGCAGTCTTCATGGAAACTGAGTCTGATGCAACAGAAGATAGAAATTTGATTTTTGATGAAGAAATGATGGAGATAGATGGCAGTGCTGGATCAAATGCAATTGAAGGCATTGTTATAATACCTACGGTTGACACAAATCAAAGGGAATCAGAAAATATGGAAGAGGACACAGTTCAAACAGAGTTTTAGATCCACCTGTACAAAATGACATACAAGGCACAGACCAAAGTATGCATGAGATAGAGTTGAGAAGATCAAAAAGGGCAAGAAGATCTGCATTGCCGGATTGCTATGTGTATCTGCAAGAATCTGAGAATGACATACTTGGAAAGGATGATCCTGAGAATTTTAAGCAAGCCATAATGAGTGAAGACAATGAAAAGTGGTTGGCTGCAATGAAATCTGAGTTGGAGTCAAGAGAAAGAATGGTGTTTGGGAATTAAAGGTTTTGCCTAAGGAAGTAAACCTATAGGCTGCAAATGGGTTTATAAGACCAAAAGAGACTCAAAAGGTGCTATAGACAGATATAAGGCTAGGTTGGTTGCTAAAGGGTACACACAACAAGAAGGCATTGACTACACTGAAACTTTCTCACCGGTATCCACTAAAGATTCTTTCAGAGTGATCATGGCATTAGTTGCACATTTTGACCTACATCTTCACCAAATGGATGTCAAAACTGCATTTTTAAATGGATATCTAAAAGAAGAAATTTATATGCAACAGCCCGAGGGTTTTGTTCAAGAAGGACAAGAAAACATGGTATGTAAACTGAACAAATCGATATATGGCTTAAAACAAGCCTCTAGACAGTGGTACATGAGATTTGATGAGGTTATCAAGACTTATGGTTTTAAAGAAAACATTCTAGACTCATGTATATATGTCAAGGTCAGTGGGAGGCATTTCATGATACTAATTCTCTATGTGGATGACATACTTCTAGCAAGTAGCAATCTCACATTGTTGCACGATGTTAAAGTTTTTCTGTCCAAACATTTTGAAATGACTGACTTGGGTGAGGCATCATATGTCCTTGGAATAGAAATCAGTCGAGATAGGAAAAGGGGTTATCTAGGACTTTCACAAAAGGGGTACATTGAGAAAATACTCAAAAGGTTTAATATGATGGACTGTGCTGGAGGAGATGTTCCTATTAACAAAGGGGATAAATTCAGTCGAGAGCAAGCACCTAAAACAGATCATGAGAAATTGGAGATGACAGATAAACCATATGCTTCTCTAGTTGGCAGTCTCATGTATGCTCAAGTTTGCACAAGACCCGATATAGCATTTCCTATAAGTGTTCTAGGAAGGTTTCAGTCAAATCCAGGACAAGCTCATTGGGTTGCAGGGAAGAAAGTGATGAGATACTTGCAAAGAACCAAGGATTTTAAATTAATTTATAAAAGGAGTGACAGTTTGGAATTGGTTGGTTACGACAGATGCAGACTTTGCAGGATGTGCAGATGACTTGAAATCTACTTCAGGTTTTGTTTTTCTGTTTGGAGGAGCTGCTGTGTCTTGGAAAAGTGTCAAGCAACCTATTGTGACTACTTCAACTATGCAGGCTGAGTTCATTGCTTGTTATGAAGCTACATGTCAAGCAATTTGGCTAAGGAACTTTCTAACAAGCTTGACTATTTTGGGAACTATGGAAAGACCTATTCAAATATGGAATGATAACAGCTCAGCTGTTTTGTTTGCAAAAGGAAATAAGAAATCAATTGGGGGCAAGCCATTGTCATTGAAGTTCTTGTCTGTAAAAGAAAAGGTAAGTGATGGAAGCATTGCATTAGATCACCTTGGTACAGATTTGATGATAGCAGATCCCATTCAACAAAGGGCTTCCAAATGGTGTTTTCAAAAGGCATGTGACTAGTATGGGACTATTGGCTAGTTTCGATGCTTAAAACAGTGGGAGCATTTTCTTTTAGTTATTTTAAAGTTTTCTGTTTAAAGACAAGAGTGGTCATTCCTTTAGTTAAAGTTTGATTTCGATGGATGTTGGTATGGTTTAATACAATATATATTTTGTTTAAGTATATATATATATTATGTTTTTTTTTTGTTACTTGAATGCAATGAGCAGTAAATAAAGTTGTTGCTAGCTTAAGGATAACTGCTAAAGTAATGCATTCATGACAGTGAAATTTTGCCTAGAGCAAAAGAAAGGATCTTGAGTAATCCTATAAGTTGGACTGTAAAGAATAGCATAGTGATCATTTCACTTTCAGTTAACTATGACTATTCTGTAGTTTCAATCTTGACAGCAGCATTATGTAACAATGGAGAATGTTGATTGTGGCTATAAAGACTTCATAGAGTTTCTTTGGTCAGTCTTGATGGCTCATTATCATAATTCGTTGTTGACAGTGGCTTGGTAAGGAAACAAGATCAGAATGTGCTTCACAAGGCCTTACAGTAATTGACATGGTTCTTTAGTGATTAATTGACCAAGTGGGAGAATGTAAGGTTTTCATTCTAAAGCAAACACTGAGATGGTCTTCTAATCATATACGGTTAACTAGTTCTATGTCAATTAGGAGTACATATATGATCAGACTTTTAGACTAAGTATAAGTGATTATTTTAGTTCAATACTAAGTGCTAAAGGTTTCCTAATTACATGTGGATTGGAACGGCTAAATCATGATGGCTTAAGGAGAGCTTAAGAAGTCTTTGATGAGGAGGATTCTTAAGCTCAGCCTATAAAAGGAAGTCCCTGTGCTATCGGCTAATACTCAATAAAATACTCACCCCATCAAGAGAGAGTTAAGGAGCCGAGTAGCAGAGAAGATTTCCTGGTTGAGTAATTCTGTCAAACACCTGCTGGGCATCTGCCGAACACCAGTCGCAAGCCTGTCCAACAACTGACAAACAAAACCAGAAGCAGATCAACCATCAGCAAACACATCATGTCTGATCAAGGTGTGTGTGTGTTTGGTTCATATAATCTAATAAAGAATTACAAGTGGGTGCTGTTGTTGTTGAGCTGTGTTTTGAGGTCTGAGAAAGTGGCGTTGAGATTGGTATAGAAGTCAGGCAAGTTTGTGGCATTGTATAGGCTCCAGCCCTCGTTTAGTAGATTGATCTGTGGACTTGCATCAACGCTTCTGATCAGACAACTCCACCACCATATTGATGTAATTGTTATTGGCAATACCATACCCCAGATATTCTTGCTTCATCTTCAGTGCCTCGTAGCTTAACCTACCATTAAGGACAAGGTAGTTGCTTAATTAACAAACATACACATTTATATGAAGACTGGGAGGTGAGCTCTTATATATTATATGTTGCGGCCAATGGAATAAGACATGTTAAAAGACAACATCATCCATGACACAATGCATTATATTTACATAGTCTCGCCTCCATATATATATTTGCTTCTTTTTTCCGCGTTTATTTATTCCATTGCTAGCACCTAATACAGCAAGTGGGTTCCATGCATTAGAGGAGTGCCACTCTACTGAGAGGAGAAAGACTTGCATGCATCATATTTTTCAATCCATGTACAATAGACGGAGGGATTTGAGGTTGTCTAAGCTTGGAATAGTCTCTAAATAAGGACAGTCAGTTATTCGAGTTCAAGTTTTCTAGCCCACTCGGTAGGCTTGATAGTTCCACAAGCTTCAATCTTCAATTCATGGACGGTACCACTCGGCAGGCTTGACAATTTATCACACCTTTAAAATCTTCAATTTCCAGAGGGAGGGAAAATGACTACCGATGTTTCTCAATCTCCAACAATATTGTTCTATTTACTGTATTTTTTTTAAGATCTTCTAATAGAGTAAATCCGCACGGCTATACTTTTAAATTGTTCTACTTTCAGTATGGCCGTGCGGCTATACGTTTAAAATATTCTATTTATCGAGTATACCACACGGCTATACTTTAAGATCTTCTGTTTTCGAATATAGCCGATAGGCTATACTTTAAAAATGTTCTATTTTTGAGAAATTTATTTTCCAGAAATTTGATCCAAATTTCAATTTGGTCCATATTCGTTAAGTCTTTTGTATTTATACTTACCACTTTAAATTCTAACAAATCGGGCAACTCATTAATTCCTTCAAAATAAATGACTTTTTGAATACACCTAAACTTGGTTTGACTTCTAAAAAGTCATAATTGAAATACACCTAGATTTCGTTGTATTTTTTTAAAGTCAATTGAAATTTGAATTGAATACACCCAAACTTTTACTAACTCTTTTAAAATATTAATTGAATACATCTAGATTTTTAAACTCCTTTAAACTCTTAATTGAATACACCCTCCTAAATTTCTCAATCAAATCTGACTATTTCCTTATCGTTTCAATTATGTGCATCGTCAAACATAGTATTGATATTGTTACAAATATTACTGACTTTCTATAATTCCATGTGATGCCGCCAAAGGATTTGCTCCAATAATTGGGTTCAACTGAAACGAAGTGAAGCTGTAATCCCTGATTAGGTGGCAGTGTAGTTTTATTGTATCTATAACTCATCTTTTAATAGGGATGGATCCCATGTTGTTGGGATCATTCCCATGTGTGCCCAGAATTCCAATCTAAAGTCAAAGTTGATTTCTGAAACTAAATGAGTTGAAAGTGTACAAAATGCAGAAACAATAATATAAAGTTAATTTGTTAGGCATACAAACTGTCAGAGATTCACTTAGGTTTGAAATTGGATGATTTGTATTCACTTAGAACTAGAATATTTATACAAGTGGTGGGTACTTGGTCTCCAAGTACATTCCTATTTGGTTAGAATTACCTATCATTACATGGGATTACAATTTCACAATAAAGGGAAACTAAATCACAGAGATTGTGCTGATTCAGTGCCATCTTTATTACAAACAAGGACGCAAAATCCTCAATAACAATCCAAAATCATATAACAAAATCGAGATTATAAATTTTGGAATTTAAAGTCCAAGCATGATATGGTAGATATGGGAGCTGCTACAATGGGGGATGTGGTGTGGGGTTTTGGGTGAGGGGTTCAATCCAACCATCCAACCATCCAATCATTAAAAAAGTTTAAGCTCAAAATTTCCTTTATATTATTGGATAGTGGTATTGAACCCCTCGCCCCACAATCCCTCATTATAGCATTTCCGTGGTAGATATACATATATAATGTAGATTCCATACAATTTTAACTTCTTACGCTTTTTAACATCAACTAAAATGCTAGAGTAAAATTAATTTTGTGTGGGAAGTTAAACATATTTATAACCAAAAAGACAATACATATAATCTGTGGATTTATTTGTTCTATAACTCACTATCTACGTAGTTGATAACGTAAATTTCAATGTATGTTCTGTTGTGGGTGTTGATGAGCAAGCTTGCCAATTGGTGCATGAACATTTGTGAGGTAATATAAGAATCAGAAGTTATGTACTGTAATGCAGAAACTTGTCTTTCAAATGAGACATGCAGCATGTAGAAGATGGACTAAATTTTAGAACAATACTAAACTTGATTTTTGTGAATTTGGTATTTTAGATAACAACAAGAGCAACAGAGAAACAACAAGACTCAAACACAACTAACATGCAATACATTTCAACAGTTGCTAGGTATTATAAAATGAGTACACTTTCAAACTCAGAGAGATAGAAAGAACTTCAAACTCAAAGATTAGATGATGCTTTAACAATAACTTCGAAGAGATCCTTTTAAACTCCTTTAATGTGGAAGCTGAAGCCTCATTGCTTCTCGTAGAACTTCAACATTGACAACTCTCTGAACCACATTCAAAATTTTAAAATTTTTAAAAGAGGTATAGCCGAGAACGCTTTTTTAAATATCTTCAAATATTTAAAACTTATAGCCGCGCGGCTATACTCTTTAAATATATTTCAAACAAACACAAAGCTTGGCTTAACGAGGACGGGGGGCAAAGACTATTTTCAATCTCTCTGTGTATGTTTGGACGGTGGTAAAGACTTCTATTTGCTTGGTTCTGATTTTGGAGGCTATTTTGAGGCTGGGGTCATTGCTTCTGGATTCGCTGGCAGCCCAACCCAAAACATATATATGCATTTTGAGTTTGGTGTTGTATAACTTACTATGGTGCGTGGGATTTTAACAAATGTTATACAACTATATGCTGCTCCTCGTGTAGAGCATTTGTGGATCCAAATAAGTGATTAGATAAGCATCCTTCAGCACGGCCAAGTTAAGGAGAATTAGCAGCGATAAAACAGTTCAGAACTACAGCGACAAGACTTGGGGAATTGAACCATACAGACTCCATTTGATGGCTAGCTCACCCTTATCCACACCCCCATAGCAACGTTTTAGATTTGAATGGAAGGTATTCAAAGAATTTAATTCTTCATTCCCCAATATTGTTTGTATAAAAAAAATTAATTGAAGAAATAGCCAGCCAATAGGCTAAAAGTGGTGTTTTCACCCTAAACCCTAAAATGATATGACAAAACTGTATATTTAACGGTATAGCCGCAGGGCTGTACTTTCTCAATGCATTCGAACATTTAAAATTATTTGCCCATCTCTTTAAATACTGAGGTGTGTTCGTATATTTAAGAGTATAGCCTCGACGGCAAATCTTGTTGATGTGTTGAAGACGAACACGAAGCGTGCATGCACCTCTCAAAGGACGGAGCGCGGTGGCGGCCATTCCGCTTCTCCATCAACTCAAGCTCGATTTTCTTCGCTTCGGCAGCTTCATCCTCTGGGTTCGGCACCTAAAAAGCCCCAGACCCGCCTCAGAGGCCCGCCCAGCCGCCTAGCTCCCGCCTGGCCGCCTCCGCCACCCGCCTCAGGCGATTCCGTTTGCCCTGCGATTGACTGAAAGTCTGAAACCCGAAATTTAAAAAAATTAGCTGTAAATTTGAGCATGTCATAATTGGATTAATTGGCTATATTTCAGGAAGAAATTCACTGGATACCCAGGGTTTAAGGCTCGTGTGGTTTTGTCGAGCGTTTGTGAAGTCGGATCCAATAAATATTTTTGTCACTGACTGGAAGTCCCTAACCCCGGGCGGCATGGCGTGGCCAACCTGAGCTTATTTCTCATTTGATGACATTGCTTGATATTCGAGTATCATTCTAGGCACCCTTTACCAGGTCAGCTGCTTTGAATTATTATATGCAATTCAATAAAAGAAGAAGAGCATATGTTAAGGTGATGTGTGTATCTGTGAGGGAACAATGTTGTTCTAGTTTCTGCTCTTTGTGTACCAGTTGTGGATGGAACTTGTATGTTTGTAACTACGTAATGTTGATTATGATTTTTATGGAAATCCTTGAATCTGCGTTTACATTCCTAGTTTAATGATTAAAATCTATCTCATTTCAAAAAAGAAAGGCTCCGAGGAGGATGCAAATTGATCCCACCATAATAAGATACCTCACCATCTCCTTGTGTTGATGGATAAATTGTTTTCACTCAGACCAGGCAAACTCATTCTCAACTCTTAGATAACTTTACTTCTCCACTTCAATTTTATGAACCATTCATGTGAGATATCAACAGTTATGCAGTATTATTGAATACTAAAGATTTAAATTACATCAAATGTTTGGCTCTGGGGCATACAACTAGCATTTGTGTTTTACAATAAAAACCAGAGAGGAATTCGAAGAAGGAGAGTGAAATCACTATTGTTAACAATCCTAGTAGACTTTAAAAAAAACATCTTTGCTTTCGAAACTAAACATCCAAAGGAAACTCCCAAATTTTTTGTACAAGAAGAGTTACTGGTTTAATTAGCACTTAGCGGCCTGAAACTGAGAAACCGATACGGTGTGATTCTGGATGTGGAGGAAGCAGTAGAGGTTGATGTGTCTCTCACTCTCTTATCAGAACTGACAAAAACAGGCCTAGTGAGCGCCCTATTCTCCAAGGAGCTAGTGCTTTTAAGTAGAACTATAACTTCAGACATTGTAGGCCTTTGAGCAGCTGATGGTTCAGTGCACATCAGAGCAATTTCTATAATCTTCTTTACATCCTCTGGTTTGTATTCATTTTGGATCAGGATTTGGATCCACCAGCTGCACGTGCTTGCCATTCTCATTGAGTTTCCATGCCTAATCATTAATGTGAAAAAGAAATAAAATAAAATAAAACATGTTACAATTCTAAAGTAATTAAGCATAATAGAAATCTCAAGAAGAATTATATATTCAGTTTGGAAGTTACCTTTTCAAGTAGAAATTCACCCATAGCATCAGATTTGATTTCACTGCTCTTTTGGCCACTTATGATTTCAAGGACAACACACCATAACTATATGTATCCACCTTTCTGACAATTGGCCATGAATTGCATATTCAGGTGCTGTGTATCCCCTGTCAGTGTCACACAAGATCAAATTAGTGAAGTCACCCTAGTGTACAGGCCATGTATATAGTAGATTCATCTGGTAAAATATCGTAGAAGAGTAATGATCATATAGATCTCCATCAGGGGTTGATGCCTGTGGGAAGTG